>WNYC01000006.1:0-233141 GCA_021396375.1 Sporothrix mexicana
CTGGCTGGACAACCAGGAGGGTTGGTCACCCGCTGAGCGCTGAGCGCTGCGCTCCTTCCCAATACTAACAGGGAGCCGGGGGGGCCCCCCCCCCCCCCCCCCCCCCGGAAAGGACAAGCTCGGCGCAATACAAAAACCCCTGAAATGCTACATATTAGGCGTCCTGTTCCCTTGTGATCGAACGTTGCGCTCGTCTGACGTTGCCAAGTGGAAGGCTATATCTTCCCTTTCATAGTGAGTATTATGGCCATATTCTCGGTCTCAACCCTCCACACATTTTTATAGCAATCCCCTTTATTCTCAAGGCAATTCCACTCCTGCTTCGATTCAGAGAGGCCATGACCGTTAACATTGTTATCTGCGGTTCTGGCGGTACTAGAATGGACATTGCCGACACTGCTGAGAAGAACAATGAGCCATCTTTCACCAACCTACCAACCCCGAACACAAGCTGCTTAGTAAAAAAACATAATTTCAGCGCTCTTCGCCAGAAACAGAAAGCCATGGCTTCACTCAAATATATCTTCGACGCCGAATCAGATTTCGAAATGGGATCGAATGTGGCAAAATACCAGAGATTGGATCGGGACTCGGAAGCTTTCCGTCGCCTGTTGGACCTCGGATGCCAACGACTATGGAGGCTTTTGGGATCGCAAGTTCTGCTTGCAATCGGCACAACAGCCATGTACGTCATGGCACTCTGAGACTCCTATGCCGTTCCACAATACATTTCGCCTTCCTGCCCCTCCACCTTGCTCCCTGCATCCGAAAAACATACAAAACAACGCCCCCGCCGTCGACGGCTAGTCGGGTCTTGTTTGCGGTCCATCTCGTGCCCATTTTGCTGGTTTGGGTCCTTGAGTCATGCAAATACCCTGGGAGCAGCTGAAACAGCGGAAACAACAAGACATCTCCCACGCAGCATCCTGTCTTGATTATGATGCTGATGCCGGTAATAGGTGTTGCACCTGCGGCCTGCATATACTACGCTTTCCACTACTATATGAATTCGCGATCTTTGTCATCAGTGCACCATCTGGTCTTCACTAGCATGGCGCGGACCGCTCTAGTGTCAACCATACTTGGATACCTGGCGCTCGTCTTCTGGACCCTTGCCCGCTTTGGTCGGGTGGCGCCGGAATGGTCTCCCATATGGGTTTGGCCGACGCTCCCAGTCCCTGCTTCGCACGAACTACTAGCCGCTGCATTTCGAGATCTGCCGAATTAATCGCTTTCCTCGCCCCCATGCCATCAAGGGGGCCCGCTACAGCAGGGAAATCATCAAAATCATGGATTGGGGAGCACCGGTGAGACTGCGCGGCCACTTTCCATTGTCCACACATCAATTCACGGCATCGCCATCGTTTCTACACTGGCACAGGCGTGATTGGTGCTTGGGACGGTGGGAGTGTGGGTTCCAGAGTTTGTACAGAATTTCTATGGTCCCAAAGGAATTATTTTTCCCAATCTAAGCAACCTTGACGCGACAGCCATCGACCACGTTGCACTATTGGTCGTTTCGATTACCTGGCTGGGCCTCCTCTGGTTGGACATAAATCATGGGCGCTTAGTAAGAGCAGAATGGCTAAATATTTCTCTGTTGAGTCTTGCCGGAGTACTATTAGATGGGCCTAGCACACTACTCCTACTTGGATGGTACATAAGAGAGCGAGTGCTGTCCAGCGTCTAATTGCTAGTCGTCGAGGATGATCACATGCGTTTTGGATTTTTTTTTCACCAAAATGCACCAAAATAAATTCCCAAGAGCCGCTATCTTATCGTTTGGGGATATTGAAGTACTGTGTAGACTTAGGGGATGGCACACCAGGAACATAGGCAACCCATCATTGGAGATTGTATTCTCATTTTCCATCGGATGAGACGGCTTTCCATCGTCTCAGAACCAAAGTACGTGCTGTAGCTCCGCTATGCTTTACAGACATATATTCACATCTTAATAAGACGAGTTCACATAATTCATTGCCTGGCTGTTTGTGTATCGCTCAACTCTTTTTCGGATTTTCTTCAATCGCGGAGAAAGTGGTGCAGTAGGCGAACCGAATTCAAGACGACATTGAACCGTGTTAGTGAGAACTCTGGGTTGTGATTGGCTGTGCTTGCCTTTGGGTCCACTTGACAACCTCTAAACTAGTCCTATTTGGGCGGATCTTCAAGTCGTTAAACTTTAAATCGACCCTGGCATGAACGACCAGATCTAAAATTCGAGATTTCTAGAATGCAAATGGAACCAGTTGAAAATTCATCAAAGCGATGAAAATTTCATCAACCGGAAATCGTAATCATCAACAACAAGACGTTGAGGGGTGATAGAAATAATTTTGTGCGTCTGGAAGAAACATGCTGCATTATGTAGAGGCTTTTTGGCCGAGTTTCCAGCCATATTCCAGCGTCCAGTTTGCATGCAAGGTAGCCCAAGTTTCAGCGGACAATATAGCCCTTATTGGACTCGCAAGGCCCGTTTGGCAACAAAGGCAAAGAGAAACGGCACGCGTTGCCCTCAAATCTACGCGTCAACGACGGAACCGCATCGAAACCCAGCAAGCAGAAAACAGCCAACAGCCAATAAACAGCGAGTACTTTTAGATTCCTCCATCTTCCTCGAACCTCTGGTCCTCAAGGGCCATGTCGCATGCGCTTGCTCAAACCAGTATCGCTACGAATCATCGACTCTTGTACCCTTTCCCAGTTCGCCGCACCTCCGCCCTTTACTCTGCGGGCAGCATTCCGGCCTCCCGACAGACCGTCCATAGCCGTGTCTGCCCTTCTTCTCCGAGGGGTTCGGAACCATTCCGAAGGGAAACATGTATTTTTGACTCTCCTCCTAGTGTAATGCGACTTGTTCCTTCTCATGGTATCCGAAGATGCTACGTGATGTAGATATAGTCATTATGAGGCCCTAGTCAGAGCCTGTAGTCAGCCCAGGAGGAGGTGGCCAGCCCCCCTGGGTCTCCCACAGTTTTTCTGTTAGCTCAGTCTCTGCTATATCCACAGCCTGGTCCGCACCAAAAAACAGTTAATGGTTATTTTCTTCTCCTTTCTCCTCTTTCATTCTCTCCAACCGCCCTCGAAGATACTGTCTCGTCAACATCTTCAAATAAAACAGGTCACGATATGGGCGATTTGCCGTAATTTTGACTCTGAAACCGTCCACGGTTCGATTTCTGCCCTTCTACCTCCTCCCCGCCGTTAGCTTTCGTTTCCACTGCTTCCCTCGAGGCGAAAACCAGCACTTCTCTACTTCGCGAGGATACGTCCGAGCAGTTGTAACACCACCGCCTGTATTTTTAATATCCAGCATCCAACGTTGATCATCCAACATCCAACGTTCATCATTCAACAGCATCTATTTAACATACCACTTCACCACCCCTGATTCATACAACAAGTATGGCGAAAGTACCGTTGGGAAAAGACGAAGGCAAGCAGCGCCAGAACGGCACTCCGATCATCGCCAACGGCTCTGCTTCCAGAGGCATTCCAATCATAGCCAACGGCTCTGCTTCCAGAGGCACTCCGATCATCGCCAATGGGTCTGTTTCCAGAGGCACTTCGATCATCGCCAACGGCTCTGCTTCCAGCAACTCCACCTTTAACACCTCTACTTCAAACGGCTCTGTACCTGCTGCCGCCGCAGGACCGGACGCGCAGACCAACGGAGCCGAAACGGGTCGTCCCCGCCTTTCATACGCCAATGTTGTTGCACGCAACTCCAACGTCGCATCCACCAACTCTGGCCGCCCTGGGAGCTCCAAGGGCAAAACCTCGACCACAACCACTTCAGCTGGCACATCTCCGGCTAGATACACTCAGCACAAAGGTTCTAGCGTTGTTCCGGGCATGCCTGCGCCTTACATACCACGCATTGATTCGGCATCTCCGCCCGGCCAACAGGCTCAGGTGGCTGCCACGCGGCGCAGCGCTCAAATTTCCATAGCGCCTGCACCTGCTCCTAGACCTTCTGGTCCGTCTAACTCGGAGAGCTCCTCTGCGGAGGCTCTGTCTCCCAGATCAGCCGATAGATATGTGCCCCCCCAACGCCGGGGTGTTTCGTCTTCTTCGCCTGCCTCAGCATCAGTCTCGAAGGCTCCAGCTGTTGGCTTTGCCTTTTTGCCTGTCGAGGTTGAGATTGCAGCAGATGCCGCCCCTTCGGCAGAAACTCCTGTCTCTGCTACCATCCTCACCCCCACTGTTGTTGAAGAGAAAGAGGCCGTGGAGAACAGCAAAGTCAAGCAGGATGGAAATTCCAAGCAGAACGGCAAAGCCAAGGAGAATGGCAAAGCGAAGAAGAACGGCAAAGTGGAGCAGAACGGCAAAGTCGACGCGAATGGTAAAGCCAAGAATAACGGCAAAGCCAAGCAGAACGGCAAAGCCAAGCAGACCGGCGATGTTCATGTCAATGGCGCTGCCCACATTGCTGCTCATGGTGAGTCTCAGGCCAACTGTGACTCCACTGAGGTCACCAATGTCCCGGATGCCACTGAGGTTGCTGAGGCCGCCGAAGTCCCCGGCTCTCCTTCTCCAGATCTGATTTCAGATCCTCAACCTTCTGTGGAGACCGCCCCGAAGACCCCTAAGCTTGAGCGTACGCGTTCTTGTCCAGCCCTATTTTCAGCTCCTCATTCTTCCCCAGAGACTTCCTTGGAGACTTCGTTGGAGCCTTCCCCAGAAACTTCCTCACAGACTTCCCCAGAGACTTCCTTGGGAACGTCCTTGGAGACGCTGCCTCCTGCTGATGCAGGTGAAATGACCGAACATGCCGCGGCTGTTGTTGGAGCTGATGAAGCTGTCGAATCTGTCAGAGTTGCTGGAGCTGTCGAATCCGTCGGAGCTGCTGAAGCTGCTGTTGTCGACCAGACCTCCGCTTATGCTGCACCCGGGGCTGTAGCCACTCCCAGTAATGACGGTACCCGGCTCAAAAGCAGCGACCAACAACACCAAGGCAGCAATCACGAAAAAGACCAGGAACAGCGCCACCCACCAAAGCCACCGCGCGAATTCGTCGTCCACAAAGGTGACAAGAAGTTCCGAAACAACAAGGCAAAGCCGCTGCAATATGTGCACCAAGCGATTATCCCGGGAATGGCCCAAGACTCGGCCTCAATGGATTTGCCGCGGGACACGCTGATCAGCACGCCCGACAAGCTCAGAGAATACCTGTCCCTGCTCCAGCGAATAAGCCAGAAGCACAATCTTGCCTTTAGTATGTCGTTCCACGGCGTCGACATTGAGAGCGAAGACGGCGAAATTTGTGTGGTGGCTATCAAAGTGGACCTGATGCAGGACGTGGAATGGGGTAAGGGCGGCAAGCCCCGTCCTAACAAGGACGACGCTCTGCATGTCATAGATACCCATACCACGTTGGGCAGAAGCAACATCCACAAGAGTACGAGGAAGGAGGTACCCCTATCCGCCGAACTCATCGACGCCTGCCGTGTGCGTGTCATTGACATTCACCACATCCGCACGGCCTTCAACGTCCAGTATCCCTTTGAGATATGCCCGGATCAGATGGAGCTCTGCTCCCTGTGGCATATTCTGCTCGACGGCGATCTGCTGAAGCTCATCTGGGCTCCGGCGACCGTGGCTGCAAACTTGGCGAAAAATGAGCGCATCCGTCTGGATGCATACAATCGCTTCAGTTTCAAGAATGGTCGCATGCAGGGAGTCTGGGACGTGCAGCTTCTCGAGTCTGTGGTGCGGCAGCGGTTTTGGGATGGCACTCAGGAGCCCACCAGGGGACGTACCGATTCGCGTCCCCAGTGTTCCACTGAGTTTGAGATGTTCTACCGGCTGTCCAGCCTGACAGACGCGGTGAGAATCTACCTCGGAGACGACAAAAGCCATACTGGCGACGACGAAAGCGAAAATCTTCAAGTTTTGTCCAATACGGACAAGGAGCTCGAGTTACTTGAAAAAAGGAAGCAATATGGCCCCGGACCTCATCCGCACGATACAGGTCTCCAGATCCTCAACGACCAACTGCACAGCATCGAGATCTGGAAGCTCCAGCGACGGTGGTGCGTTATTCAACAGGAACTGCTTCAAGGGTGTCGCCGCAACAACCCGTTTCGCATCAGCCCCCAGGCCAGTAAGGCTTTCAACAAGCACCAAGTGTGGATGAGCACATGCCACACAAAGAAGGCCGAGGAAGACACTGGCAAGACTGGGTCCAACCACATATTCCGCAACATGTCGCAAAACGCAACTGAACAAGAGAACGATACCCGGGGTCCCCGCCCTATTCGGTATTGTGTCCGCAGTGTCTTGTATCTGCCACAATTGTTCTGTGTTTTCTACTACCGTCTCCAGAAACTTCACAAGTTGTCCCGGCCTCCGCCGCCACCGGCCTGCAGTAAATACTTGTCAGATTGCATGAAACAGGTGTGGCCCGAACGCGTCCGGAGCCCGACCATGGTATGGCTCGAGCGCATCCAGAACACGAGCCGCTTGTATTGTGATCATGTCGCGGGAGAAGCCAACCCGGAACTTGTTCCAGATAACAGACCGTCCATGACAATCAGCTTCACTGTCACGCCTTTTGACCACAGGTGGGAATCTGCCCAATCTTCCTTGCAAGACGGGCCCCGGCGGAGTCTTACGGTGCTTGAAGCTAAAGCCAAGGCGAACGCGGCCAAAACACAGCGGCCGTACAGTGTCCAACGGTAACTCCGGTACTGCTTGTCGAGAGTGTGGCAGCATGCACGGCAATCGCGGATTCTGGCCCCATGGCTAACTGGATCGGTATCCGTCGTCGGGTGCCTGGTTCAAGATGATATCTCTGCGCATACACATTGGCTGGCGATGGGTGTTGTGCCCTATGGTGTTTATTGTTTATTGGCGTTTATTCCTTTTGTTGCATTGCTTCGTGTTGGTGTCATTTTGCATATGTTCTTGTTTCGTTTGTCATGCCCTGGAAACCAATTTTCTTCAGATACCCTCTTGCTTTCAGATATCCTTTTGTTCTATTTTCGGTTTGGGTTTGTCGGCGTTTTGTTATGTTTCTTCATAAAAAAATCTCGAGGGTTTTCGTCTCCGGTCCTAAGCGTTTCCGGCTAGCACACCTTTCTCAATTTAGACGTTTCCCAGATTTCTTCCTGTATGATGTGTAATTGTGGCTGTCTATTCTTCGTCGTGAATGTACCTGTCGTAGACATCACTGTAAAACCGGCGTCCAACATCTCGGTGGCTCCTAACTTTTGTCCGCAACTGGGACTCGCCCCATGTGTCGTAGTGTCCTCGCAGAAACGGCGAGTCGATCTGGCGGCCTTCTGCCGACTCGGAGGGGGTGGCGTCAAGGAACCTCTCGGGAAATGTGGTTTCAAAGTGGTTTTTCAAGCTCAAGGCCTCGTCCTTGGTCAGGCTCCGCCGCACACCCTGGAAAAACGGCACGCTAAAGCGTTCTGGTGCACCGGCCTGGACCTGCACGCGGTGTGTTGTTGCGGGACACACGCCGTGCGTGACGACCTCAAAGGCTTGGCCAATATTGACAACAAATGTTCCAGGGACGGCGGGCACGTCGACCCACTGCCCGGCGCGGTTCAATGCCTGCAGGCCGCCGATGGGCGGGGGACTTGCTTGCAGCAGAAACGTCCACCAGCCCGAGGAGTCCTTGTGCGGACCGACGCCTTGGTGCGTGGCTTTGGTGCTATCGGCCTCAACCGCGGGATAGCGCACCAGCTTGAGTCGGTGCTGGTCTGAAAGGAAAGGGAGGAGTGCATCCTGGGGTAGAGACAGGGCCTCGGCAACGAGTTGCAGGAAACGTTCTCCTAGTTCGGTAAGAGCTTCGAGGTAGGCTTCCACGACGGCACGAACATCTCTGTCGGTTCCGGGCAAGGTGACTGCCCCTGTCGCTGGCCATTGATTTGGCCCTCGTAGCCGTTCGTAGACGGGCAGCCCGTTGTCTGGTGTCCAGTTGGCCGTCAGTTCTGTCGCAAACTCGACCTGTTCACGACGATCGGCTTGTCCAGCTGTGGTCTCGGCCCCTGTCGCGCTGTAGCCCAGGAAATGCGGAGAGTTGTGTAGGTTGATTGCCTCTTTGGCGGCTTCGGGAATTGCAAACAGTGCCGGCAGCACATTGATCATGTCGTCGACGACTTGGTCCGGCACACCATGGTGAGCAACGTAGAGAAAGCCAACATCCACAAGCGCATGGCGCAGCTGGGTGAGCAGCTTGGGGCGACGTGCAGGGTCGTCAGCCCACGCGAGGTCGAGGGTGGGTATCTCACTAAAAGACATTGGCGTTGTTTGGACGTGATTGTGTCTTGTTCACGTTTGTGTCTGATTGTCGAGGAATATTGAAAGATGTCGAAGAAGACTTTCTGTCGGTTAAATGACGGCATTGGCGTGCAGGATGTCGCTAATGCGTTAACGCCGAAATAATCAGCCCAGTCAACACCGACTAACATTAGGCTTTGGACCCTGATAGCGGCATGGCTGAACCCGTAAAGAAGGGGGAAAGCGTAGATGTTTGTAAACAATGGAGTTGTGACAAGAATAGGGATTGAGGGGGGAAACAGAAAAGGGGCAGATGGCATTTGTTTTGATCTGCTTTTTAGAAGGTACGGCCGCGTGATATTAGGGAAGGAGCTGCTCCGTACTCACTTAATTACTTCTCAGCCTCTACATGTGTCAGCTTCGCACCTTCCTTTCGTCGGCATCACTGTTCAGCGGAAGTATCCTCATCGAAATGGAAGGTGCGATACAGTGTTTTTTTACTGCCCCTGACCTTTTATCTCATATTACCTTTTTCGCATTTATTTGAAAATATGACTCAACCCGGCAGAACATGTTGAAATTTAAGCAGGAGGAACAGTCAATAGTGGTATGAACATTTGAAAGCAGACAAGCTAATTATCTTTACAAAGGAGATGCAGATGCAAATGACAGACAAAATGAAAATTAGACGGAAGAAACTCGACAACATAACCGCCCAAAGCTCCTTTTACTCCTTCGGGACGGCGTACAGGGGCCGCATGCTGCCGAGGCGATCGCAGGGGCCAAACTTCCACCAGTCGCGGTGCACCCAGAAGTGGATGTACCGAAGCATCAGGTTGATGATCCAGGGAACAGGTGGGAACGCCGACCAGCGGCCGCCCTCAAAGTGGACATCGAGGCACGTCAAGACAAAGATAACGCCGGTCGTGGTGCCGGCATTGGCCAGTGCGTTCTCGCCGAGCTTGGCGGCGAGGGCCGGGTACTCCTTGAATTGCTCGGTGCCGTACTTGCGGAGGGCATAAAGGGTGGGAATCTCCTCGGTCAAGTGCTGGGTCAGAATGCCGCCAAACGAGTCGATGATTTCGACGAGCTTCTTGCCCTCGTAGACGACGGACCCGTTAATGACACCCTCGAGGTAGGTTGTGTAGTTTTCGAGGCCATCATGAAAAGCCTTGTGCTGCTCGACATTGCCGGCCATGCAGCCCGGCTCGTTTGCCAGCTTCTCGACGTTTGGGAAGAAGATGGTCTCCTCTTCGTGGTGGTGCATGTGCAGCATCTTTGCCCACAGGATGGCGTAGTTGGCAAACGACTTGGCGTCGTGGGGTTGGATGTGCGGAGCCTGCAGGTAGATGGCGTTGATGCCGCGGATGAAGCAGTTGTGGACACAGGTCATTTCGACGGCGACATCGTCAAACATGTCGTTCTAAATTGTTAGTGGGCAGGCAGATAAGTCTAGAGGAAGTCTATCCTTACCTTTGTGGCCAACCCATCCGCCCGCGGGTCGGGGATGAGCTGGAACGGGTGGTCTGCGAGGACGGGAGCCATTTTGGTGGTTGTGTGTGGTGATGTGTGAAGTAAACAAGACCGAAAACGAAAGATGCTGTCTATGTCGAAAGAGATCAAGAACAATGTCGAGATGGCTGAATAAACAATACAGAATAGAGAAACAAAACTCACAACCTTTTTTATTCAACACAGGGCAGGGAAGCAACACGTATTTATGTCATCCCCGTCTGACATCCTTTCCTCGCACTCGGGACAAGTCCAACGAATGAAAGAGTAAAAGAACAAAAGGGTACATGGCAGTCGTCCGTGTCTTTGACAGCCTCCCTCCACCAGTCTTACATCGTAAACGCGACACTGGACTCCGCGGGCGGTGCAAGCCTCGTACGTTGCGGCGCCTCGCCCCCTGTAAGCGATATCACCAACGCACCCATACGCCAGGTACGAGCTGCCATCTTCCAACTTTTAGCTCCAGCTTTGAATTCCAGTTTTCAGCAACAAAGTTAATGTCCTCCGTTTGTTGGATCGGAGAATACGGAGTACAGACAGTCTCTACTCCGCATTTCTCCTGTTCCTTCTGGCCCGACCCCCTTTTCTTGGTCGCCCTCAGGCCCTCTGGAACTTTGTTAGTCAAAGGATGTAGAGCCTCCCGTCGTCTCTCTGGCCTGTGGTTTCATCCTGTCTGTCGTAGTGCTGACACGTCTTTTTTTGTTCGTCTTTTTCACTTTCTTCACTTTCCTCGCGCGGACCTGTTCCTCTTCGTCTGCGTATTCAATCCGGCCGCTGTGGTTGGCTTGCCGGCGGAGGCGATGGGGCCCAACGGCCAGGGAACCTGCCTACTCCGTAATTTATTTTCCCCATTTCAGTCTAGCGCTCACCCCTCCCTCGCTTGTCTTGGCCCTCTTTCACTTTCCCCTGTATTTTTTCAGCCTTATGCCACCCATTGCTTTTTTGGCTGAAAAGTCAAAGGATTCCGTTTGCAGTTGGGGCGGAGCTAGAGACGAAGCAGTAAAAGTGACTGGTAAGACCAGTAAGAGACGATGTTATTTCAGTCTGTCTGCCCTTGTTACGAGTGTCTGTTTGTGTCTGCCCTACGAGATGCAGGTGGCGTTCGTCACTAACGGCTTGGCTGCCGTTGGTTCTTCTTTGTTAGTTGGCCGTCGAAGTTGACGGCATGTGGCATTAAAGAAGATACAGTATATACTGCGAGGACTTTGCGATGCTTCATCCGATGTTGCCTCTCATGATCTCGTCTTTTTTGTCATCTTGTACGTAGTATGTCTGCCCTCCCCTCTTTCTCCAGTATCATCAATGCTGACGGTGTATCACTTCGCCCGCAGCCGTCAGACCATTGCATCCCATCGTCTCCATCGTACTCCTTCCTTCACTTCTCCTTTAGCAGTCAGATCGCGCCCCCGGGCCTTTTAGGGCTTTTAAGCTCACCGCGTTTCTTCCTTTTTGCTCCTACTTGTGCGTGCGTCTCGGCCTCGCTCACGGCGATAGTCGGAACGCGGCACCCAGCTCGGCGCCACAGTCAAAAACTGCAATGTATCCAATCATGCGTTTTGCATTTGATTGTCTGCGCTGTCTAGGTGGATGTTAGAGAGGCTGTGAAATTAAGTGCTTGTTTCGTCTTGTGTTGTCGTAGAGGTGGGGCCCTGGCCGTCAGAAAATAGACGAAAGAGGCAACAAAAGGAGAAAGCAGAAAAGCAGGAAAGCAGAAAAGCGGACTGGGAGACATACGACCGAGACGACACAGCGAGAGGGTGTCTATCTTGGACAAAAAGACGAGGCCGGAGCAGGGGACGGGACGCGCAACCTTTTGGAAAGACAGAGAGGAGTGAGAGCCGTAAAATTAAAACAGCAAAACACTGCAATTCAGTGGCCGTCGGGCAGTTTCTTTTTGAAAAGTGGGATTTTAGGGGCAATGCGTATTGTCGACGAGACGAGGAAAAGGACCAGAACCTTATTGACATTTGATGACGAGTCGTGGGCAAGAGTGTAGAATTCAAAGTGAAGAATTAGAGATGTTGGAGGACAAACTTGACAGCACATGGCAGGCGCCATGCGGCGCTCTGCAGAGCAGGCGAACTTTGTTTAGGGGAATTTGGACCTGGTCTAGCCACAATATGCAAGTCGCTAATTTTGAATCTGACAGCCAGGCACATCACAGACGAAAGGGTTCATCATCGCAGCCCTCTTTTTCTGCTTGATTTGTGTTTTGTCCTCCGTCTCTTTTTTAAGCAATATAGTGGCGAATATACTCTGTCAAAAGCTTCACAAATCATGTTCTTGAAGATATGCCGTATGTTGCGAAGGACTGAAGGAACAATACGCCGTATCTGAGAATCTTCATCGTCCCAGGATCTGTATTGTCACTTTATTGGGATTCTCCATTTTACTAAGTACACGTATTTCTCAGCCCCATGTCGCCTGCTCGGCCAATCGTGTTTGGTTTTCCTTTTTGCTGTGCTGGCAGCGTCGTGTCTTGTTTGTGTCAGCCTGGGTCATCAAGACTCTTTTTCGCCTGTTTTTTTTTTTCGCTTTTTAATCGACGCTGAAACTCGTTTGGTCTGATGGAAAAGTAAAAAATAAAAATAGAAAACAAAGAGTGGCTACGACGTACAGTGACAATGGCCTGGGATTGATAACTCTGCCAGATGCTGCCTAATGCTGCCAAATGATGCTAAAGCATCATCATGGGACAGAAAGAAAATGTCCCTCAGATCAGAATCTCGGGCTACATACCGGACCAGGCGGTCGGGTTTCTGTGCCACCGCCACATTTTCTTGTCTTTTGACATTCTCTCGTCTTGATAGAGGAAAGTGGAAAGTATCCGCGAGATTTGGGCCACAGCGGCAGGGCATACAACGGTCTGGGCATCGTGTAAATTTGAGTTAGTCGCCGGCTTGGCGCAGGTCACAAGAAAAGCGCGAGGGCTTCCAGAACTCGAAGTGGTGGCGGTCAGGTCAGCCTGATGTCGTCAGCCGCATACGATGTAAAACTACGTCGTAAAAGGGCCGGGTAGTTTGAGTACGACGTACTTCACCATCTTTTGTAGTGACCTGCCAGAACAGGCGAAAGTCAGGTAAGCAGGCAACCGAAATTATGTCAGCTGCATACGGCGTATACATATGTTTTGCCTGTGAACACTTGTACGTCGTATGGGGGTTAAAGAGTCAAAACAGCCTGTGAAGCTTAACTGCGACATCGCGGAGGACCAAGATTCCGCTCCATGTTTGTTTCTTTCGTCTTTCAGATTACGAGCAGATGATATTGCAGGAAACGCAAATATGCCGATATATGATGTTCACCGAGTATCGTGACATTGTCCGAGACAAGGCTATGCAAAATATGCATGAAATTATCAGAGAACAATTATTGTCAGTCGTCCTAAGTATTGATATTCTGCGTCGAAATTGACCCTCCATCATCATCTCGATCACCAGATGCATCGACGGGGCATGAACAGATGACCTTGGCTGGGCTGAAAGATGAAACTCGAAAGGCGATAATAAATGAGGCAACAGTGGAAAAGATGGCGTCCTTTTGCATATACAGAACTGTCTAATTTCCAGTATGTGGGAGTACATCGTATGGTTTCAAGTTGTCTGTAACCGGTTAATATCGTGATGTCCCAGAAATGCCAGAATTCCAGCAAAAAAGGGAAGCATCTCCAAACAAATCCGCCAAGAGCATGAGAAAGTGAAAAGACACAGTCGTCATTCTATTTTTGAGCAGATAATATGAGAGGCGACGATCAGACGGCAGGCAGCAAATGTCGTCTGTGAAACAAAAACTGATGTTGAAACGACGATAACAAAATGGATCAGATCTGTAAAAATCAATTGCAGCAAAATATACATCACAAAACTTTCGAAATTCGCAACAAAACTGAATAAAATTATCCATAACCCATAAATTACAATTATTGGAAGATAAAGAAAGGACAGCTTTAAATGCAATCTCCTAGATCTCAAAAGAACAAATCTAGACGTCTGGAAATCCGTGGATGGCATCGCCTCCCCACACCCACACATCTGGTACTCTTGCCGATCAAACCGGGACGGCCTTGATCGAGGATTTCTTTTTTGCATCTCTTGCCGCCACACTGCGAGCAAAAGCATGAAAAAGACTTGAAGAAATGCATGGATAATATGGAAGGTCTGGAAAGAGGACATCGAAAACAAGCTCCAGGAGATCATGCCTTTTCTCGACGTCAGACCCAAGAGATGGGAGATGGGAGATCGAAAATCGGACAGCCATGGAGGTCCCCAAAAAAGAAATAAAACCACGGCGACGTCTCCCATCTACCAACAGAGTTGATCTTCCATCTTGCATCTTCATTCTAGACTCTTCAAGCAGGGCTTTGGACAGTTTCTATTTCTATCATCTAGTCTAGAACGTTGACCGCCAACTCTATCTCCACCACCCGAACACAAACAATAAAAACAAAAACACAACATGACTCGCCAACTCCTCACCGTGCTGGCCACGGCTGCGGCCGTCACAACGGTCGCTGCACAAGGCACAACACCAGCCACCGGCTGTGCCGCCCTCAAAGCACCGACAGTCGCCAACGCCACCGTCGTTTCCTTGGTGGCCGCCTCCCGGTCAGGCATCAAGGTCAAGGCCACCAACGGCACGTCCCTGTCGGTGTCGCTCTGCGATGTCAATGTCACGCTGACGCACGGCAATGCTGGCGACCGTGTGCGCGTCCAGGTATGGTTGCCCGAGGCAGGCACCGCGTGGAACGGCCGGTTCCAGGCAACGGGCGGCAGCGGGTTCCAGGCGGGCCTGTTTGAGGCGGCATTGGGTCCGGCCGTGGCCGACGGATACGCGGCAGCGTCGACCGATGCTGGTGTGGGCAGTACGGGCAGTTTCCCGGTCGCCGCCAACACGACGACCGCACTGACAGCCCAGCTACTCACAAACTTTGCCAGTCTATCCGTGCACGAAATGGCCGTCGTGGGCAAGGATTTGGTGCAGCAGCTGTACGGCAAGAAGGCCACCAAGTCGTATTTCACGGGGTGCTCCACGGGCGGTCGCCAGGGATACATGGAGGCACAGCGGTACCCTTCTGATTTCGACGGCATCATGGCGGCATCCCCTGCCATCAACTGGGACCGTCTGCTGGCGGCGATGCTGTGGCCGTTTGCGGCCCTCCAGCAACAGCCGGGCGGTGCTGCCGTCCCGACGTGCGTTTTGGACGCATTCCAGGCTGGCGTGATCAACGCCTGCGACGCTGCCGATGGTGTCAAGGACGGCATCGTAACGCAACCCGGTGCCTGCAAATTCGACCCCAGGACGCTCGTGGGCAAGAGCATCGCCTGCTCAGCTGCCCAGAGAGGCGGTGGCACCGGACAGAACGCGACATCCGTCAACATCACCAACGCCCACGCCAACTTCTTCTCGAAAATCCTGACGGGCCCGGCCGATCCTGCTGGCGCGTCTCTGTGGTACGGTCTGCTTCCCGGCGCCACGCCCGACGTGCTGGCGTCCACATCGGCCGATGGCTCTGCCCCGTTCTCGCTCGCCGCCACGTGGCTCAACAACTTTGTCCTCAACCTCAACGACCCGGCCAGCAACTTTTCCCAGTTCTCTGGGTCTTCGCCTGCGGCTCGCGCTCGCTCTTTCTCCGGCCTCCTTCGGCGCAGTGCCGACACAGTCGCTCTTGCTAGTGTTGAGGGTTTTACGACCGTCTTCCAGCAGTCGCAGTCGCTGTTCGACGAAATTATCGGCACCGACAACCCGGACCTCAGCGCCTTCCAAAAAGCCGGCGGCAAACTGCTGTCGTGGCATGGCCTGGCGGACCAGCTCGTCTTCCCCAACGGCACCTTGGACTACGCCCAGCGCACGATGGACATGATGAAAGGTGCCAAGGCGGTCGACGCGTTTTATCGGCTCTTCGTGGCGCCTGGCGTGCAGCACTGCGGCGGCGGTCCGGGTGCGGCACCGTCGAACCCGCTGGCGGCCCTTGTCGACTGGGTTGAGAACGGCAAAGCACCCGACACCTTGGCGGCCGTCAAGTTTTCCGCGGCTCCCTTCAACGGTACTGCGGCGGGCAACGGCAACACCACGACGTCGGAGGTGACCCGTAACCTGTGCCGCTACCCACAAATGATGGTGTACAGCGGCAGCGGCGCAGGCAATCTGGCCAGCAGCTGGCAGTGTGTGGCCGGACCGAGCCAAAAGGTGATTTCGCAGACGACAGCCTCGCAAACGAAGCCGCAGCTGGTGGGGACAAGCGGGGCGGCCGTCGAGTCGGTTTCGTGGGGGATGGGTGTTGTCGCGGCGGCCATCCCAATGCTGGCCGTCCTGTTGTAGGCGTTTTTTTTTCGTCTTGTCGTCTTGTCGTCTCTTTGTCTTTTATGTCCACCTTTTATGTCCTTTCTTTCCTTGTGTTTTGGTTCGCCCTGGATGGCGAGGGTATGATACATGATAATAATATGTCCTTTTTTTTCTTCTGTACTCTCTCAAGTTGTCTTCAGTCTCGCATCTGGCGCACGTTAAAGTTGACGCGTTTGTTGCGCATCCAGCCGCGCCAGGCCTCGTAGCGTTCGTCGGTGTGCTCGCCGGCAGGCCATGCTGCCAGCTCGTTCGGACACGTGCCCTTTAGCACTTTGGGCACTCCATGCCATGCAAAACGTGCGTGGCCTGACATGTAGAGGGCGTCACCAGATCTCAGACGGATCAAGACAAATGGCTCTTTGTCGGTTCCTTTTCTTTCGGGGGCGTCCTCTGTCTTGTCCTCAAATTCGGCCGTCGGCGCTGCCATGAAAAGAGCATCACAGCCAATGCTCAGGCTGATGAGTCCCTTGTCTGTCTCCTCTGACACATCGCGATGGATCATCATTGTGTCGCCCGGCGTGTAAAAGTTGACAATGGCCGCTTGAGCGTCCGTCTCGGGGAACAGGCCCGCCAGCAGCGTGATCAGATCCGGTGGGAAGCTCGGCACCTCTTCTTCCTGAGCGTCGCCCTCTTTTCCAGGATAAACACGGTTGGTCCAGTCGTACTGTCCACCCAGTGTCACCCAGTGCAGTCTTTTGTCCAGAACCTGTTGGATTGAGAGAGCACGGTGCACCGACGGGTCTTTTGGCTGGAAGGTGCCGGGCCCCTCCAAAACGTCGACGCTGTGTGCATTCTTCGGTGGCGGGTATGTAAAAAAGGAAGCACCGTTGTCTGGATAGGGCAGATTGTAGTGGAGATGCATGTTTGTCTGGTGTCTCTGGTCGGGCAGATCGCGATGCACCATGCGGTCGAGCAGGCGCTTTTGGACGGCTATTGGCACGAGCTTTGGGATGATCAGGAGGCCGGGCAGTAGTGGGTGTGCATAGACGGGGATGTCACTCGAGGGAGCATCCTTTTCGTCGACTTGGTCGGCTTCGACTTCGACGTCTCCATCGACCGGGCTCTTGTCGGCGAGAAAGGTGGCAAATGCGGCCTTGACACGGTCTGAGGGCAAAGTGCTGACCGGCCGGAAGGTCTCCCGCCTAGTCTTTTCACCCTCTGCTCCATCAGCACCAACCTCGATCTCGTCAATGTCTTTGCTCTTCTCAATGTCGGCCACTGTCGATTTCGCATAGGTCTTCCATTTGCTGCGCAAGTACTCGGACGGCTGCTCGTGCGCGTCGAGGGAGGTAATGTCGGCGGTCATGACGGGAACGTAAAAGGCATCGTTTGTAGGAGGGGAGTGGGAGGAAGGTCGTGGTTATGATCGTGATAGTTGCCGTCGTCGGTTTCGAGTGTCGTCTGATCTCGTGCCTTCTCCAATTAATTTTTTATTTAATTCTCTTTTTTTTAGTCCGCCTCACCCACCACCTTCCCTGAATGCCGGCCCGACCACCGGTCGTAGTTGCCCCGCCATTTTTATGCGAGGGGTACTTTGCATGCGATAAGATAAGAAAATAGCCTAGAGACCTTGAAAGACACACCAAAAACGCGCTCCCGACGCGTCGGCCCAGGTCCCCCAAATTTGGCCAGTTACATTCGCTACAGCGCTTCAGACCCCTTTTGCCCCGCTACAAACGCCCGCTAATCTCATGTTTGACCACTGTGTTCGTCTCCCAAAAACGCAAGGGAGTAAATAAATAAATAATAAATAAACAACACCCAAAAATTGCACCACACAGCCCACACCTGCCAGAGGAGAGAGGCCCGCCAAATTGAATTGACACGCTCTTTCCATAGCGACAGGAGACATTCGACCCTTGCTCTTTCCTCTCCACGCCCAAAACGACGACAACGACTCGACGACCGACTTCACTCCTTTCGACTTCTTTGACACTTCTCTTGACGACCATCACGACCCTTGACCGCCCCTCGCCTCCCTCGACAACGCGGCTACCACGATCCCTCTCCCTTGTCGCCAAGACCCAGCGCGTCCACTCCTTTTCTTCTTTGGCGTTTATTCAGCTCGACGCTCGCTTGCATCCCCACGACGACGAAAACCGAAGATCGACTGAGGCAAAAGGCTGACTCCTCACGACGGCCCGGCGACACGACGATCTGCTTACGAACCTTCCTTCCATCCCTCACGACATGGCCCTTGGCCTCTAAGAGAGCATCCTCGGCAGTCTTTTCTCTCCCACGATTGGAATATCGTCCCCCACCACTTCCCTTTCCACCCTACACCTCAACCACACATAAATCACGTCCGATCGCCATGGATAACTACCAGAAGCTAGAAAAGGTCGGCGAGGGTAAGTACCGCTCTAGAAGGGAATATAATGCATGGAAAGACTAGAGACTCGATACTAACCACCACTCTTTGGCAGGCACCTACGGTGTCGTCTACAAGGCCCGCGACTTGACGGCTGGCGGCCGCATTGTGGCCCTCAAGAAGATCCGGCTCGAGGCCGAGGACGAGGGCGTGCCCTCGACGGCCATTCGCGAAATCAGCCTGCTCAAGGAAATGCGCGACCCCAACATTGTGCGCCTCTACAACATTGTCCATGCCGAGGGCCACAAGCTGTATCTGGTCTTTGAGTTTTTGGATCTCGACCTCAAAAAGTACATGGACTCGCTGCCCGTGTCCGACGGCGGCCGCGGCAAGGCCCTGCCCGAGGGCACCGGCACCCGCCTGCACACGCTGGGCCTGGGCGACGACATTATCAAAAAGTTCATGAGCCAGCTCTGTGCCGGCATCCGCTACTGCCACAGCCACCGCATCCTGCACCGCGACCTCAAGCCCCAGAACCTGCTCATTAACAAGGAGGGCAACCTCAAGCTTGCCGATTTCGGTCTCGCGCGCGCGTTCGGTGTGCCGCTCCGCACATACACCCATGAGGTGGTCACGCTCTGGTACCGCGCGCCCGAGATTCTGCTGGGCGGCCACCAGTACTCGACCGGCGTCGACATGTGGTCCGTCGGCTGCATCTTTGCCGAGATGGCCATGCGCAAGCCGCTGTTCCCCGGCGACTCGGAGATTGACGAGATCTTCAAGATTTTCCGGCTGTTGGGCACCCCCACCGAAGACGTCTGGCCCGGCGTCACCACCTACCCCGACTTCAAGGCCTCGTTCCCGCGCTGGGTGCAGGACACCGAGACGCCCATCTGCCCGACGCTGGATCCCATGGGCCAGGAGCTCCTGGAACTCATGCTGGTCTACGACCCGGCCAGCCGCCTCTCGGCCAAGCAGGCCTGCAACCACCCCTACTTTGACGACCTCGAAAAGGCGCTGCCCGGCACGGCCGCGGCCGCGGCGCGCCAGCACACGACGACGGCTGCGGCGGGCGGTGCGTATAGCGGCAGCGGATACCACTAGCAAGGGGCTGTCCTATGCTGAGTACGGCTACGCGCCTGGATGGCGCCGTCATGTCAAGTGCACATGTTCCTTTCTGACCTTTGACCTTTGACTTTTCCGTCCCATTTCTTATGTACCTTTTGAGCCCTAATCCCTTGTCTACTTTTTCTTTTATATTTTCCCCAATCCATTATTGCATTTACCAGTGTGTCCCTTTTGCTTTTATGTCGTTTACCCGTTTCCCATTTCCCCCTTTTCTCTTTCCCTCTTTTTTATGTTTCCCTTGTTATTTTCTGTCTACACAAACACTCTGGAACGGAGGGCATTTGGCGTTTATCTTTTTGTTTGGCATTGGAAGGGGGTGGGCAGATGACGCAGACGGTTCGTACGAAGGTGTATGGACAAGGGGGATGTGAATACAGGAGATGTATCAAGAAAGGAGAGTAGACGATGAATAAAAAGCATGCAACCAAAGATGCGCGCATCCTTGACCGTGACCGCGTGTAGCTGCTTGTGCTTGACACAACATGTGCCTGACAGTGCAACCTCTTCTGTGCTGTCTTGTGTTGTGATGTGTTGTGCCGCGTATTGCAAAGAAATATGCCGACAGGGCTTCGGTCCTCGACCCTGCAGTTTGCATGAAACCTGTGAGAGAAGAAACAAAACAAAACAACGAATGACAATGGAAATCAAAAACAAATCACAAATCCCTCGATAAGGACCTCGCCTCCTCAGTTGGTGAGCGACAGAAAAGGAAAGGGAAACAGGGGCAGCAGGTACCGTCCTACATGATAGCTGATATCTGATATCTGACGGGCGTTGCGCCCTCGACAAAAGCTGGCCTCGCACAAAGACCCATCGAGGCGCAGGGGCGCTCGAGGTGCTTCCATGTCTACCGAGCAAGCGAGCATTGAAGAAAATCGAGGCTGCCCGACACGCGTCCTGGAGACAATAAGCCAATACTATGATCGATACTCTGATCGATACTCTGGTCGAACGCCATGTCTCTCCACTGATTTTCTAGGTAGAGGACACTGGCGGGCACTGTCATCTCCACGGGCACCGGCATAGGCGAAGACGAGTACGCCATTTGACAATCAGTCACGAGAAGGGGCCGTAGAAGCTGTAGGAGCCGTCGGGACGGGCATCGGCAGTCCTACGCCAACAAGTCGACTACCGACACGTCAAAAGAAAAGGAAGCAGAGGGAGGCGAGAGCGACGAGAGGCGCATCATAGTTCATAGAGGCTACGATATCTAATATCTGGAGGCTGCGAGATCGACAAAGGACCGCGGTGGACCGAAAGGCTGCACGCGTTGGGTCCCTCGGCACCTCTGGAATGCAACAGGAATGCCGGGGCCCACATTGCAAAACGCAGAATGCAAATGCAGAATGCAGAACAAGCGTGTCTCACACACCATACTGTTGGAAGCTTGTCCCTCCCGTCCAGCGATTTAGACCCAAAACATCAACATTCCTCACAGAGGGTGGAGTCGTGTTCGTGTGGCGAGTTCAAAGTCGACAGGACGAGAAAAGAGGGAGTGTATCGACGGGTTGAAGGCAGCAGGCAGCAGGCCAGACCGCGATGTCTGCTTGATGCGTTCGTGCGTCTATGAACGGTCTTGCGACTCTCAGCCTCGACCTTGTACAGATGTTTGTAAAGCGCCCACCAAACCGTCTGTAGGGTTGTCGTGATGAAAGCATACATGTAATCATACATGTCACCACGACATGGGCTAGACAGACCAGACAATACTGACCGTCCAGGAGAATGAGAATTGGTTGAGGGATGCAACGTGGGATGCATGGCACAAGATACAAAGATGCGCACAATTGTATCGCAAGATCGCAATGCAGCCAGGATGGCCCTTCTCGAGGACCAAAAATTACGCGAGACAGGGCCGGCGGTTCCTTGTTGAAGAGCTCCAGATCCAGTCGAGATGCGGCATGGCGTCTGTTGACTCGCAAACACCGTACTCCCTTGTTGTCTGTCGGCCGAAGACAAGACTGATGACAGGCCTGACTACAAGGTAGTCCTTGTCAACGGCCAGCGCCTCGCACCTTGCGACCTCGTGTTTCTTGCATATCTGCATTGTTTTGTGAGTTTGTGCTCCTGTAACTCCCTCGGGGACCCGGTTTACCCCTTTTCATGCTGTATCTTTATTGAATATACCGAGACACCATCTCATGTTTCTGTCGAATCTGTAGCCTGGAGTTCCTGGGCCTGAAAGTGTGTGAGACTGTGCGACCAAGCATGGGAGCTGTGTTCCAGTTTCAATAAAGAAATACGCAGCCGTAATTCTCATAAATATCACAGAAAATAGTATCATTACTCTTTAATCCTGATAGATATTTCTCTCCAGATAAAAAGTGACATATATTGACAAACGTTCAATCTCCAGCAGTTTACAAATTAGGACCGGAGGTGTTTGTGTCAACTTGCAGAGGATGTCCCAATTTGGTAGGTGGTAAACACACGATATCTTTTAATAGATTTTGACCACGCCGCACGGGATATTCCGCCTTTCGACAACGAGAGCCCTTTATCTTGTGAGCTCTCTTTAGGAAGGCCACAAACAGGAGACATGTTCTAGATTTGCCATCTCTACGTCTTCGAGTTTTATAAAAGGAGTACGAAAATGGCAGTCCCGTAAAGGGCCCTGTTTTGGTCCTGGCCTGACCAGTCCTGTCCCTGAGCCCTGTCCCTGTTTATGTCTCTGTTTGTACTCCTTTATCATGTGTTGTCGTCGGTTCTGTTGTCTCTTTACGTTTAGCTACACACCATACATGGATGCATCGTACATAATGAGGCGCCGGCCGGCCGGGTCTTGCATCTTTGTTTTTGTTGTTTTCCCTTTTGTGCGGGCTCGAGTGCTTCTCGCGCAACACATAGAAACGCCCGTAGTTTTAAAGCACAAACATACGCAAATAAAGAAACAGACAAGGGACATGGTGAGCGATTCGCCGTGTAGCGAGCCTGGGCGTCTTGAAGATGAGTCTGTTTGGCCCAGAGTCTACGGTGAGCCGAGACAGATTGCAGGTCGCTTTGGTCGCCATCTCACAGGGGTCCTTTTATGTTATATGTTTATTTTCGTCGACGGGATGCTTTTAGCAAGCTAGCGCCCCCAAACGGTCGGGACAGAAGAAGGCCGCACAAGAAAAGCATGGCATATTGCCTTTGACGCAAAATCAATCGCAACGAGATTTGGCAGGAAAAACTCCCAAAATAACTTGCAGGTCCCTAAACAAAGGGCAAGCGCTGCCATCTGGTGGGCGGCAGATTGGCGTTCCGAGAGAGACGGGCGGCAGATGTCGCCAATGAGAGGCGGGGACGCCAAAAAGATGAGTTGAAAACATCAACAATTGGGGTCCAACCTTCAACTCCGTACTCATTTGGCCCGCAGAAAGCAGAAAGCTATTTTCAGGATACTGCTATTTTGACCTTCTCGACAAGGCGACAAATATTGTTTCTTTATCGCTTCGTTCAGGATCTCGTCCTGGCGCTTGCTAGGCGCGTCAAGGCGAGAACGGAGAACGTTTTTATTTTGTCTTTCTGTCTTTTTGTCTCTCTGTCTTTTGCAGGCGTTCCACGACAGCTTCTTGCAAAGACAGCCTACCTCCGTTTTGGTTTCGTGAAGCGCCCTGGTCTATTCCTGGATCAAAAGACGGCCCACGAGCGTCACTTTGCACGATCCATCGCTTGATCTTCTTCCACAAGCGTTCCAGAAACGATTTCAAACTGTGATGTCATCCTTTCTCTCCTTCCTCATTCCTCCTCGTTTTGTTTTCTATTCTTCTGATGCAGATGCACTTATTGACGCGGACAAGAAAAACTGCGCCACAGGCCGACGTCTTGGATTCTGGGGCGGGCGTGTGACTTTGTAAACGGTGCTCCACACGTTGACGAATACAGTGGCGACGACAAAGAAGTCGATTCTTGTCATCCAACAGTGGTTACCCTGGTTGTTTATGCTCAAATTGTTTCTGCATTTTGTTCAGCTACCTCGGTCGTATCCAAGAAGCAAACCAGCCAGGGCCTGGATTTGCACCACCAGCTCTGGCTCTGGCCTGTGCTTTGGTACCAGCACTCTGCAGCTATGCTCTGCTCGAGCTGAGGTGATTGAGGATTGAATTCGAACTCGATTTCAATTCGCTCGATCTCTTCGAACCCCTGTCCACATTCATGGCGTTGTCGACAAATCGCAGGCGAACGTTAACCTACTATTGCCCTTCCTCTGGCTGCGGCTCGATCGTCTTGTAGTCGGACTCCTTGTATCCTTGGTTTGCTGGGCTGTGAGTATCGAGTGAATCATGAAACAATAAACAATTTAGGAATGTTTGGGGCTGGACTTACTGTATGGCTCATACTTGGCCAGCTCGTCCCAGTTCTTTTCTTCGAGAAGCCTAGATGCCCGCTCCAAAGAACCCTGCGGGAGGTAGATGCGGTGCTGGATGCCATTGCCGTCGGTGTAGGCCATGCAGTTTGGCTGGACCGACCGGGTCGGCCGGGGCAGTTTGGAAATGTCGATTGGGGTGTTGTTGCTTGCAGACATGGTGATTTTTTATTGTTTTAAACAGAAGGGGCGTGTCGTTATGAGAAGGCAACAAAATTACTTCTACAGATGAAAGCAAGGCTTGACGATGAGATGAACTGCCATGAGAGGAAAGTGCTTACTGTGCTCCTTCTGTGATTCCTGTGACGTATTGCCTGTTCTAGGCAGCCTCGTTTCCCCTCAAGCCTTCCTTCTCAAATGTTTCCCGAACGAGGCAGGCCCTACCTTCCTTCTTTGTGCCGCCATCCCATGTCACATGAGCGGAAGCAAATCGACTGTGCCTTGGATGGACATAAAGCCTGCATTCTGCATCTATTATTCTCCGTATCTATTCTTGTGTTCAATTGAGGATTGTTCTAGGATGAATAGAGTGCCACATTAACGGTATGCCCGTCGCGTGGCCTGGCCAGCTGGACTGTTGCGGCAGTGTTTCTTGGGACAGTCTTGGGCCGTCTTGGGTGCTGTAGTCTCGGCCGTCCAGCGGCAGTAGCGAGCCTGCAGCAGAGGGCTAGCCTCGGCCTTGCCCTTTCTTCGCCTGTGTAAAGTTTTGCTCGAAATGGTCTGGCCAAGTTTGGGGATTCCTCCCCAGCCAATCATCGTCGGGCTGCCTCTGATGGACGTGCAGGAGCTTCACTGAACCTTCCTCCCACCGAGGCCCATCTCTTTTGCTCTTCACTGTTTCCTATGCACACTCCGTCGCATCTCGTACCTGACGAGCTGATACGATTTACTTTTGTGCGGCGCCACCGGCAGCGAGCTTTTGCGTGCGCCCCCATCTATGGGGAAGCTTGAGTAATCCAGGAGAACGAAAAGGGCGAGAAGAACACACTAATATGTACGAGTGCAACACAGCAATAACGCCGGACGAAAGAGACATGCGAGCCAGGAACACGATGCCAGGAACCAGGAACAGACTTTACAGATTCTGGTCTTTTTGTCTTTTTACACCCCCTCTCAGCCACCAACAGTACGAGTCTGTCGAAGCCAACGCCGCCAACAACGCCAAAGAATGACGGCGCCGACGACGACAGCTCTGGCTAGCACCCCAAGCACCCTTCTTGTCACAGACTCTTGGGCCTTTTGTCGCCCTTTTCGCCCTAGCGATGCACCGTTCAGGAGAACACCGCCGCCAAACAGATAGACAGAAAGGCAAAAAGACAAAGGGACCAAATAGTGTATTCGGGGTCGTTTACAAAGACGGCCCAGCGTGTCGGCGCCTGTCTAACTCTAGACTGAGTTGACTCAATACTGCACTCCAGACTTTGATTTTGTATTTGGGTGGAATTGGTCAACCAGATTGTAATTTGTGGCATGGGTCTCGTGACTGCACACGGGTCACGTCGGCCGTCAGCAGGTCTTTTCGATAACAATCCCTAGAACATCAATGTCGTCACCAGTCTGTCCATTCCCGTCGTCACCCGTCTACCCGTATTGCACCCTCGCCTTTCAACTCATTTTTCATTTCGCTGTACCCCAGAAAGGGTGGAAAAGCTGGAAAGGGTGGGCAAGCAATTTGCAATTTCGGTCTGCCTCTGGAGGTGCAGGTCATCTGTACGGAGTCCAGTGTTCACAGAGTGACGAGAAGAGGGGTGCCGTAGCAAGGGACGACTTTAACTTTTAAGTGCTTGCAGATGGAGCTGGACGAGAAGAGTTGACCTTTTTGCTCTCTGAGGAGACTGAGACATGTCTGGCGACGGCCGTCTGATGATTTGACGATGGAACTGCGCTGAAAGTCTAGGTGATTGATCGCTGTAGGCTGTAGCTCGGCGCATCAATTTCGCCCTGGCTGGGCCGTTCCAGTTGGGGGTGATGCTGTGGTTGTGATGTGCCCGCGCTGTGGACACTACCGTTGCGCAGTTCCTGTTGTTCACTGGGGCGTCTCCTCTTTGGCACAGATCACTCACTCGTCACTCGTCTGAACTGGCCGAACTGAACTTAACCCCGCTGCCCTCCGCTCTCCCCTTGTGCCCCTGGAGCAGATCATCTGCTTTCTGGGTATCTCTTGGGTCTTGGACTGGGCGATCATCTGCCTTGTGTGCCTGTCTGCGCTGTGCCCTCTGGGATCCCTCTGGGAGATCCTCTCGTCCTGTCGTCTTGATTCTTGGGTGTCATCTTTTACACCCTCCCCTCGCCGAAATCCAAAATGACCAGTCGCTCTTCGGCGGTCTTTCTCTCACCAAGTCTCCCCCAACACACCGATCCTTCAGCTGACCAAGTCCGATGCTGCAGTTCCCTCGGAAAGAGGGTGTTGATGTTTCTGTTCTATGCCGTTTGGTGGTTAGTCTTGAGTCGGCTATTGACTAGTTTTTCGTGACTAGTTTCGAGCTCTCTCGTCACTCTCGTCACTCGATTGCTCCACTGGATGTCTCTCTTCTTGCAGTTGCAAATTTCAATCGGTCTTGGTTCTTGCTTGAGGGAGACGTGCCAACAGATCAAAAGACGAAAAGACCAAAAGACGGCAAACAGGAGACTGGCACTCAAAATTGCAGTCTCCTCTCGCATATATCCACATTTTGTGCTGGCTTTCGTTCGCAGCACGCATATGCATTGTGCATCAAAGCCATAGCGGGAATTAAACAAAAAAAAAAGACAAAAGATGCATATACAAGGGTAACGGAGGAAGGGTAAGGTGAAGGTGACGGTCTCCGGCTGCCTGCTTTTGCCTGCTTTTCGGTTGACTTATTTTATCTTGCATACGATGGACGTCGTGCTCTGTACGCCCCTTTTGTTGGCATCTTTTTTCTTCTTCTTTTTTTCGCCGTCATTTCACGATTTAATACCGGCCGACATATGTCCACAGACGGGGCTCACTTCAATACGTACGGACCTGCCGGTCCACCGCAGCCAGAACCGTAATCCGTAACCCGCAGAGAGCCCGACTGCATGCCCGTTCCTGCAGCGCACAGCAAAGCCTGTGCGCATGTCGTCTTTCTCCTGCATTTTTCTTCTTCTTTCCTTTTCGTTGCATTTTGTCACGATCGTCAACCCCTTTTGTGTTCGTTCCTGTCTGTTCCTGTCTGCTCCTGTCTGTACCTGACTTGATTTTATCCCTTTCTTCACTCTTCACAAGCATTTGTGCTTTCTTTTTGTGTGGTCTTTTCTGCCCTGCGTTGCTTTGGTATCCACTCTGCGTATCTTTCATAACGCGAGGGGGGTGCAAAGAGGAGAGAGCCGGAGCGAGCACAGTACTTTATGGACCGCTCAGACTCTGCTGCCAGGACGACATTCTCCCTTGCGTCAGGTCGATTTGCGATTTTTGTCCGGGTTCGTGGAACACTGTCATTCTATCACTCTGCAGTTTTATGAGAAAATAATTTAAAAAATTCTCGTCGGCATTGCATTGCACTGGGTCTCTTCATGATGCAGACAAAAGGAAGACGCAGTTATGCGGAGTGTGTCGATGCATACATGTACAACGCATCGAGAGAGTTTTGATGGATGTTTTGTTAGCCGTTTCTCCTGGCAGGAAGTCCTTGGTTTGGCGGTCAAGGGCCAACTGCGATAGTCAGGGGTAGAGGCGAATGTTGACAACGACGAAAAAGACGAAAAAAGAGGCTGCCAAACAAAAAGACGGCACTACAAGTCTGTTGGTCCAAGGTCATTGGACCATCTGTTTGTTTGCCACATGATTTGCTGTCATGGTGGGAGGACGGCAGAGTATCAACACAAATCAAGATAATCGACAACGACCAGGATCAAGTGACAATGTTTTACGACACTTCCTTGTCACCATGCATTTCCATGTTTCGTTTGTCTGCATCGCCTGCAATTGGATTGTACGAAAGGATGGACTGTCTGAACTCCCCCGATTGTCTTATTGTTTCTTGTTTCGTTTTGTTTGTCGCCCAGGGGCCAGTTTGGGTGGTATTGTTGTATTGACGACGTCCTGTTTGTTTCATTGTTTGCCGTTGCTCGTCACAAACCACAAGAAACGGAGGCGCCTGTCCGCTGTCCGTGCCGTATTGTTTGCCTTCCGTTGTCGTTTATCTGCTGTGCAACGTACAGTATTGTTCCGTCTGTGAATGTGGATTGACAGATCACTTGTTCATGATGCTTCTTTCTGGTTTTCTTTCTATCTTGTCCCGACCGCCTCCTATCATTTCGCCTGCTTCAAAGACCTGCATGTTGAGGCAGCCAACATAATGAGAGGCGACAAAAAACTCAACAAGGAACAAGAACAGGAAAAAAACGGTCAATCTTGCATACCGTGACAGCGATTCACAGCCAATCGTCCAAGACGGATCGCAACGGAGGATTTGGAGGGGAGGAGGGGGTACTGCAGAGTGGGGTTTTCAGGGGACGCTGGAACGGTGACGACCATAATACGCCGTAGACGATGAGGCTCGGGCGTTGACAGCTGCGTTTGCGCAGGTTTGGATGGGTTGCAGTCAGGGGAGGAGCGACGCAAAAAATGCAAGAGAGGGCCCCCAAATAGAGGGGCAGAGCATACGGAGATCAGATACCCTTTCCTGTTTGGGCAATTGGCGAGACGGAGGAGCAACAGAGTTTTTGCGGGAAACTGGCAAGAAACCGTAGCAAAACAGCAAGACTGTCGTATTGACTCCGTGCAGCAGGAGACCAGAGAGGCGGTGTAGCTGGCAGGAAAGAAGGAAGACGGTCGCCACTGAGAGAAGAACCAAACAGACGCCGCAACGACTACTGTCTACGCCTGCACATGAAACGGGGAGAAAGCAGGGGTTGCCTTTTGGAGGAAGCCAATGGCAAGCCCGCATTTTGTATTCATCGATATCTTGACGCATTTTGTTACGGAGTACGGAGTACATGTACAGACAACCAAAGACAAAAAAGCGGGCGTAAGACGACGAGCATCTGCCAACGCACACTCGTCGTATGCAGCCTCCTTGTCATTCACATCTCTTTACCTTGCTTTGTCATTTCAAGGCCATTTCTTTTGGCCACCCTTTGCCCTTGTGCCCTTCTCTTTTGAATTGCGCTCTTTCGCGTTTGCATTCCTCATACTCCAGTGGGAGATTTCCTCCAATTTCGTGTTCTTTGTCCCTGTACAGCATTTTGTCCTTTCGTCCTTTTGTTCATTTTATGCCTGCCCTTACAAAGGCAACAACAATGGGATTGTGGGCTGCCAGCAGTGGATACAGGGCCCTCGCGACCCTGATCTCACGACATTTAGGGCATTTGTCACAGCCCACTGTACAAAAAGGGGTCTTGAAAGGGATCGTAAATGAGCCTCACCAAGAGCCTTGCTACATAATCATTTGAACCATATCCAATACAAGAAAAATAAAAAGAAACTAGAAAATGCCATGCCAGTCGTTAACAATGATAGGCCACGAAAGGGAGGCGTTGTGCGTTGGTGTTCGTCCGTCTTTTTCGTCTTTTTTTAGTATGGTCGGAGTCTCTTCGCTCTCGTTGGCTGCCAGTGGCTGACGTTTCTCCTGGCTGGCGTTTTTGCTCCTGGCTGTTGTTTCATGTGGTCCAGGCCCGCCCGTTTGGGCCCAGCTGGACGGTGGACGCCAGTGGTAGCCAATGGTGGGCAAAAGCGGCCGCTGGTTGGCGGTCCCAGCCTAGACTTACAGGCACTAGCCGTTGGTGTTGGACGCTGTCGGCCAATCAAATGGCCGAGACTCACTGGAAGACAACAAAACGGCAGCCGTCACCAAAAGACGGCGCCGTTTATCGTTTCTGCCCAAGGCTACGCTGCCGTCTGGCCGCCGCTCCTCCGTGTCATTCGCGAGAAAAGACCCCTGGCTCTTGGACCGGCCATCCAGAGCCACTCGACACTTTGAAACCCGCGCATCTTGTAGAAGAGCGCATCGCTTGTGGTATTTTGAGATTTCTGTGGTATCTGGCGGCCGGCCGGCTGCCCGAATTAGAATTTCTGGATCCAGAATCTGCACAAAGTCGGCGCCTGGCGTTTGTTTCGTTTCTAGACGCCATCGTCAAATTCATTTTCTTCTTCTTCTTTTTTTCTTTCTCTACTCTTGCATCCTCGTCTCCATTTCTCCTCCCTCATATTCGTTCAATATTAAAGCCTCCTGGCCGGTCCCATCTCCTGGCATTCCATTCTTCTCGAGCCTCCTCTCCCCTCACTTTTCTTCATCCCTTTTTTGTGTCTTGCGCTTTTTCGTTATCGTCCATTTTCGCCTCTTCCCTCGTCTTCTTCGCTATCGTCTTTTCTTCGCTGTCTCTCTCCTCGCAAGTTGGCTGGCTCTTCTTGTGTTCTTCACCCTCTCTTCGCCATCCCTTTCCTCGGACCCATCGAAAAGGACGAAAAGGACCAAATCGACTCAAATTCTGTGGATCATTGCGCTCGCTGCTTCCACTTTAGGATTCTTTCAGAGACTTCTTCGTCAGTTTCTTCACTCTCTTTGCTCTTCAGTGTCTTGCTTGGACCTCCGCAGTCTCCCTAGACATCTCTCCCTGTCTTCGTCTCTAAGTGTGCTCTGCTGGTCACTGCACTCATCACTCTCTTCGTCAACGCTTCTACGGCCCACCCACGATCCACGATATCCACGACTTACGCTTTACGCTGTCACGACTCTTGTCTAACGATTTTCTTAACGATTTCCCTCGCGATTTTCTCTTAGCTGTAAGTCTTCTCGGCACCTTCCCCTCCTTTTTGTCCTTTTGTGGCTCTTCTCATCCCGTCGTGCCTTCTTCCTCCCTGTCTTCGCCGCCCTGCCTTCCCTATCCAGCCAAGAGTGTATCCTCTCGTTGGCCGCTCTTTCCTGGATGGGCCCTTCTTGAGCTTTGAATGTGCCATTTATCAGGTGTCGCTCTTGCAGTTTGTAGTCTGTGAGCGCGTTGACCTCGCATCGGCCAGCCCTTTCTTCGTTCGCCCTTTGTACACGCTTGCACTCCTTGCTCACTTGATGTACAAGCTCCTTTTTTGCATCTCGTGCCTTTGAATCCTCCTTTACGCACAATCGCAGGCCTTTTGTGTCTTTTGTCTTTTTGTCGTTCGCATCCTCAATCTTCATCCCTCTCGTGAGCAAATCTTCAGATTCCAGCTTATAAGACTGTCCTCAATCCCCAGCCGCATGCTTTCTCGTTTTCCTCTTCTTTTCTTCTCCAGACATTCGAAGCTATTCAGATTCGGAATTCCAACCATTTGTCAAACAAAAACCAGTCACTCACTCAGTCATTCTTTATTCAGGTTTTTCATTCGCATTTTTGCATTCTTGCTTTTCGCATTTTCATCAATCATCAACGGTCTTGTCCAACCTTCTTTTTTGGCTCACTCTCATTTCATTTTCTTCATTTTCGTCATTCTTTCCATTTGCATATCGCACCTGCCCAACTTCCTGCCTGCCCCGCCCGTGACTACCTCTTTGCGTCACCGTTTGCACCCACAAGAAAACGCTCGTGCCCACCAGCCCGCACCTGCCTTTTCGCCCTAATTTTTTGGAGTCCTTCCATTCAACGCAACAGGCCACGAGCTATTGTCACCAGCTTAGCTTATTCTGCTATTGTTGCTCACTCGCTCTTTCCTGTGATCACGATACTCATCGACAACGCCTTCTCTTTTAATCTGTTAAATTTTCATTTGTCGTCCTTTTCTCCTTACTCAAAATTTTGGATATTTCGAAATTTTTTGGAGATCTCTCTTTCTGCAAACTTCAACCGAAAAGCCTCAAAAGCTTCAGCTTGCTCTTGCAACACATCTTTTCCACACATCGACATCGCCCCGCCAGCACTCAAATCGCATCCCTTTCTTGCAGGTTTGTGTCTCGGATACCCGCACTAGCAACACTCTCTCATTTTGCTCTTGCATCACCCTGATTTCGATTTCGATTTCGCGCTCAATTTTGACTGTCGCCTTCGATTTTTGACTTTTGACTTCAGTCCTTTCAAAGTCTTCTCAACCTTCATTCCTCACGCTTTTGCGCTGTCTTGGACCGTTTTCTTTTCGGCCCCTCGTTTTCAGGTCCAGCATTCCACCGTCTGGCCCTCAACATTCCAGTCTTTCATCTCAGCCAGTCTCTGTGCTTCCCCGGACTTGCCCGCCCAAGTCTCCCAGCACTCAGATCGACGCTTTGCTCCCCTCCGCCTCCCTTACGCTCTTCTCTCCTGGCCTAGCCTGGCCCGCCCTTTTGCGAGTCTCCCTTAGGCGCACACCCCCCTCCCTACTCCCCTGACCCTGAACTCTGTTCACCGTCAACCACTCACTGGAACGCCCGCCGCGCCCGACCAAACGCACCACCACCAGCTCAGCCTCGTGGTCTCCTTTGCCCTTCCTATCTTCCGTTTGCTCCCTCGCTCTCTTCTCTTTCAGTCTCCCTTTACACCCCACACCCTTGGGCCTACTTTACACACCCACCACACCCCTGTGCCGGTCCCACCTGAATTAACCTCGCCGCAACTACGCACGCTCTACCGTTCCGCCTCCACTTACACACACCCCCCCTGGTCCCATTTTGACTTTCTTGTGCCTTTTTTGTCTTTCTTGTCCACCACAAGCAACGCAAAAAGCTCCCTTGAGAATAATATATTCCTGGGCCACTTCTCATCTCTCATTCCTGCCTCGAGAAGATCTTGTTTCTTCTCTTTCGTTGTGTTCAGTTCCTGTTCATCCTTTCTTTTCTTTACCAACCTTCTTGAACAAGATACTGGTTCTTGTCCTCGACGTTGAGTGTTTGTTCAACTACGTTCTTTCCTACATCGACAACAGATATAGAAAAGGGCAGAGCCGGACTTGTTCTTTTCCAAGATCCGACTAAACTTTAATTTCAACGACACTCGACATCGACATCGACATCGACACATCGGCAACAGTTGGAGATCGACTTGGAACGATTTCAACTAATACATTTCGACAACACATTACCTTCACGACAACACATCGGCACTCACACACATTTCACAATGGACTCGACACAGCAGCTCAGTATGGCCGAGCTCAACGCCGCCGCCCTGGAGCAGTTTGTCTTCACGCCCGTCAACCGCGATATGATCCGCTACCTGGCCGACGCTGCCGCCAACGTCATCCAGTGCGACCCCAACATGATGCCCCCCACCGCCTCCGAGGTCCAGCGCCGCTCACTACCCACCCCGCCCGGATCGCCCTCTCACTCGCCTGCACCCCGTGCCGTGCGCCGTGAGGACGGTGGCTTGCCCTCTCTTGAGGAGTTCATCGGCCAGCTTGTTGTCTCGTCCAACGTCCAGGTCCCCACCCTCATGAGCACGCTTGTCTACCTCAACCGCCTCAAGTCCCGCCTCCAGCCCATGGCCAAGGGTCTGCGCTGCACCACCCACCGCATCTTCCTGGCTTCGCTCATCCTGTCGGCCAAGTACCTCAACGACAGCTCGCCCAAGAACAAGCACTGGGCCAACTACAGCGTCATCACCACCGAGTTCTACAACTTTGGCTTCTCGCATACCGAGGTCAACCTCATGGAGAAGCAGCTGCTTTTCCTCTTGGACTGGGACCTGCGCATCACTGAGGAGGACCTGTACACCGACCTCAACGACTTCTTGGCACCCATCCGCGAGGATGTCGCCGCCCGCTACGCCCGTCGCCAGCAGCGCCGCCGCCGCCAGAAGCTTCTGCTCCAGCAGCAGCAGGAGGAGGAGGCGGAGCGCCAGCGCCTGGCTGCCGAGGAGGCCGCTGCTGCTGCCGCTGCTGCTGCCGCCGCCCACGAGCACCAGCAGATGCTGCTCCGCCAGAAGCGCCAGGAGGAGGATGCCGCCATCTGGGCTGCCGCCACCGCCTCGGCCGCTGCCAACGGCTACCTGACGCCGCCCCGCCGCTCGTCGCACATCTCTCTGCAGCTGTCGTCCCCGCTGTCGGCCAACTCGGTCGCGTCTGTCTCGCCCAGCAAGACCGACGACCTCCTGGCCATGCCCAGCCTGACATACAGCGCCAGCACCAGCTCCGCCAACAGCTACGCCTCGTCCCTCAGCTCGTCGCGCTCGCACTCGCGCGCCTCGACGCCGCAGTCGCTGGTCGACCTGGACGCCGCGAGCTACGGCGGTTATGGGTATGTGCAGTGCAGCAGTGAGGACGAGGTTGTGGGCACGCCCAACAGCACCTCCAGCCTCAAGCGCGAGCGCGCCTTGACTGCCGGCAGCATCACGGCGCCCTCCAAGGCGGCTCCCGCCTACCTGCCCTACGAGATCAGCTACGACGAGCTCCGCGAGATCCAGGACGGCGGCAACCGTGTCAAGCGCGTGCGCGGCATGCTTGGCCGCGTCTTTGGCTCCAGCGGTGTTCTGGTCCGTTAAGTTTCGACTTGCAACGTTTGCATTGTCCGGGTTTCTTTATCTTTTCTTTGTCTTTTGCTTTATTTTCTTTTTCTTTTTTCCTTTCTTTTCTTCTCTTCTTATTCCCCCTTTTATTTTGGCTTTCATTTGTTTTGTTTGGGAAAAGCGAGGCGTTTCGGGTCATCATTTTTTTTTTCAGTCTGTTTGACAACTCATCATTACATAACCAAATCAGTACGACCAAATAATTCTCTCTCTTTTTCACATTGCATCTACAAATGGCGGATATCTTTCATGTTGCTTGTTTCTTTTTTACTTTTTTTGCTTTTCATTTCTTTCTTACTCTCATTTGTTTATTCACTTTCATAAAAACCAATTCATTGCAAATCTTATAAACACAAAACATTGCACGATCATATCCACTGCATGAAGACTTCAGACATGAACACCTATGAGGAAAGAAAAGGCTTCGGCGATACTACATCCTTGACGACAATGGGGCATATGGTTCCGGCGTTTCTTGTGATGCTCTCTCCTCCTGTTTTCTGTTTATTGTTTTAAGGTCACACACATATTACCCCTAACTAATGGAAGGTCCCAGATCAGCGGCATCTCTCTCATTTCCAAGTTTTCTTTTTCTGTTCTTTTTTTACCCTTTTATTTTCTCTACTTCTTCTTCTTGCTTTCCTTTTTTTAAAAAAAAACTTTTTCTTCTCTCCTTTGCATAGGTAGTTTAGATGTCCTTACAGGGCGCACTACGTTGGCTTTTCTTTTTACAAGTTTTATACCTTTTTACAATCGATGTTTTTATTCCACCAAAATACTTGTGCCTTGCAGTAATTTCGTAGACATGACATTCGTGACTGGCGTCGTAATCGTAGCCAGCCATCCGACCAGCCTCCCAAACATCGTCAGATACCGTCATAGCCATCCTGCCTCGTCTGCCTCCCCTGCGCCTGTACCTGTAGATCGATTGAAATGCTGGTCTGCAGAGGTTGGGTACAGGAACGAGGAAAGCTCTGCTGGCTTCTGGCTTTGCATGAACGAGCCCCTCTTTGCCTCTTTGCTGTCCTTGCTCTTTGGTCGAGCTCTCGTCCCCACTGTAGATCATATCAGCAATTGCAGCGATTGGTAGTGATCTCACTATGAGAATCCAAGGACGGCGGGACATCACTGCCCGTGCTTTTGCTGCAAATTGACTCTGGTCGAGCGCTCCGCCCGCCCACGAACCGCCCGTACGGGACCGAAATAAAGGACAGGTACAACATACAGGCAAGCTGCACGCCCCTCAACAGCAGCTGTTAAGCGTTTCAGCCTCCCAGGAGTATTACGTGTATTTTGTGAGGATCGTCTGTCGTTGTGTTTACTGACTTCAGAGTTTGTTGCTTTGACGGTCGCGTTTCGTGGCCGCAGAAATTGGTCGCTCCCATTGTGTGGCGGCCGTCATGACTTTTTAGCACCCTACTTTCTCATCACATAACTTTTTTGACTGAGAAAAAAGGAGAAGAAAAAGGTAAACTACCTTGGAGTGCTTTACAGCTAACCCGCAGGGAATTATCAACGCTGTCTGTGGGCGTTTTTTTGTCTTCCAAAAAAAAAAAAAAAAAAAACGGCGAGAACATACGTTATCATGCTATGTTGACAATAAATAAAAGATAGCCCAGAGTTTGAAGTAAACACACGGACTGTCTGCATCAACCGGAGAATAATATAATAAAAGATAATCAGCAACAGCGGCTCATGAAAGCAGAGCTGGTAAGGGCGTGAGATTAGAGGTCAGGCTAGTTCCTGATATCAGCAAAGCAAAAAGGCGAGAAGCACAAAAGGCGGCGGGAAGAATGCGGGACAAATCAACAAGAACAAGACACGAGAGGTCCTTGAGTTTGGTGTTGATGGCGGAGGAGGTGTACTGTTAATATTGTAGGAAAATGGCCGTTTGTTGTGGCCGGAGCCTTGGCTATGTTGCTTGGATTTGTTTATGAATGATATCACGTCCTGTTATCTCCCTTGTTGGATGTTGATTGTTGATTGTTGGTGGTCCGGCCAGCCAAGGCCAAGCCCGCCCACCGACATCCAGATAAATTGATTCTGGGGAGGAGGCAATGGAGGGCAGGCAAAAATGAGGAAGAGGGCACAAAAAAGGACAACAAAGGGGGAAGGCTGCGCTGGCGACCGGGTGTCCAGTTACAAGCAAAAGGAGGGCTGTATCCAAAACGCGTGCCGTCGCATGAATGTCGATAGTGGTTGCAGGAAGAAGGGGTGTAAGCCGTGGGAGAGCGTTGATTGGGCAAGCCCGCGTCAGCATCGACCACAACCAGCGATCGCCTCACACACTCACAGGCTGGTCTATTGTGTTCTCTTGTTCTCTGGCTCCGGTGGCTGCGGGCCTGCACATCATCCAAGCCTCTTCACTGTCTACGACACCTCTTTGTTATCGTCGGACATACTAACCCTCCACCTGGTAGGCATAAAAAACAAAAAAAGGCATTGGCGGGAGGAAGATCATTTTTATCCAATGCTGGCAGTCCCCCTTTTGTGAGCGTTCGTGCCTGCAAATCTTGTCACTTTGATGGCACTTCATCCAGCTTGTTTATGGCCATCAATGTGAAGCGGCGGCCAACAAAAAATGGCAAGAACGGCTCTCATGTTCATTACCACTCTCTGGTTTAATGGCGCATCAGCCTACTCGCTCAACCTACTCATTCAACTCAAACCAACACATCACCACACAAACGGCCTTGTCGCAACCGCCATCCTGACATCCTTGGGCTCGTTGTGCCCATCCTCGACCTCCATTTCCACAGCTCTCTTCTTCTTTGTGTGTTTATGCCTTGAGTGATTCCCGTTGTCGGAAATAGAGACTTACAGGTGCTTGGTCTGTGTGCTTTTCTTTGTCTTTTGCATCGTCATTTTCGACATTTCTTATTTTCACACCCTTGGGCAAAACGGTAGATTTTGTCGTCACCATTTCCCCTGCCACCGTTGCACTCGTCGGTAGTGCCTTTATTTTTACTGCACTGTAAACCCTGTCAATGATACCGTCATTTTGTCGCCTACGATCGTATGCGGATAGGTGCTGTCGTGAGATGTGCAGAAGGAAAATAGAAAATGCAACAGTCACAGGCAGCAACAACACCGTTTTCACCCGTCTCTGCACTGTTTTGTCACATTCTGTCAGAGCCGTTCTGCCTTTCGGTGCGCCTGCCACCGGTGCAACACTTTTTGCTTTTTGACTCTCAAAGCCGCGCCTTTTCAGCCAGTCAGCGTGCAAGCCTGCCATTTGTCACCAACCGTAGGCATACATAGCCTCTCAAAGAGCAAAATGCATCTTCGCCTGGCCTGTGACTTTGCTGCGATTTTCGAAACGGAACACGGTGCAGCCGCTGCAAGACCAGAAATCCTTTGCAGGTTATAGGCCTGTTCTGGGCCTGACTGGTCCTGACTGGTTCTGCACTGCGCCACAACAGCAAAGTCTCATGCAGGCCTGGCCCAGCCCGACCAGGACCAGAAAAAGCAAAGGACCACAAATGTTGGTCGTTTTCAAGCATTTCCCAACATTTTCAGCACTGCTTGCTCGGCCAGTCCAGGCCTCGGCTGGCGACCACGACACAGGCCAGGACGAAAAGACCAAGACAAGAAAGCGAAAACGACCCATTACGGCGGTCAGGCCTGCTGTATTTGTTGTTGGTCGGCGGGCGCCACAGAGCCAAGGCCCGGCGCACAATACGCCGGCGACCTCGTCTGCCCTGCATCGGACACGCCCCTCTAAATGGGGACGAAAAGTCGACGAAATATGACTGATCGAGAGTCTTGAAGCCGCGATAAACCGAGCGGTGTGATCGTGACCGCCTCGACCGTTCGCCCGTCAAGCCACATCCTACAAGTCTGAATGCGAGGCGAAAACGGTGGGCCCCTGTAAGTTGGCCCAATCCGCCTGTAAATATGCCCTGTCACTGTTCCTACAGCGCCCTGCGCTGCTGCTATGATTCGTAAGCTCGTAACAATCGTGTATTCCAAAACAAATCTCGTATGAAAACGAGAATATGCAAGGGCGGATACAAGTCTGAAGCTCGGTTGCTCAGAATCAATCAACAATCATACGTCACTTCTTTCCAACGCTCCCCAGAATTTGTTGCACATCGAGTCGTGGCCTGTGGCGGTGCATCGTTTGATTCCACCTCATCACTAGAAGTCGCCTCACTTATGGCGTGACGTAAAAGTCGAGCTTCGTAGTAATTCCTGCTTGGCTGGAGCAATACGGACCTTGTAACGGCCCGGCAGTGACAAAAGTGCACGTCTGCCGTACAAGTACGCCGCATGACCGTAATCTGCCGTAGTGTGACTTTCAACCGTGAAGAAGGCAGCGCAGGGCACCACGTACCGCAAACACACCCACGAAACCGTCCTTTGGACCAAAATTGTACACTGCCCTAGATTATTATCGGTCACCGCCACAAGTATTGTTGTGGTGTTATCCCCCTGCTTTTAAGATCAAAACGGAGGGAGATCTCTCTCGACTTCGACAACTTTCAGGTCAGAGGTTTTTTGTGTGCGCAGGTGCCACCGTTTTCACCGTTCAATGTACTTTTTGTCGAATGATCATTGTTTACAGTGGCAAATTCTGTCGACACGTCAAAAGAGTACCCGCCAAGGGGGACCTTTAATACACAACCTACTTTGTACGGGGCTATGCATTCCAGTCAATGGCTACCGTTTTCGTTTCATTTTCTCTTCTGACAACGCTTTCTCCAGATCTTTAGTTCCCATTCCAGACGGTGGCAGTTCGCGATGTAGGTCGAGTCACGTGACCAAGTCAACGACAACACCAGTGCCTCTGAGGATGTCAACAATCGTAGAGGCACTCTTGTTAACATATTCTGCACGTAAAAGTACTTTTTGTACAGGACCGTGTCCATTAATGCTGTGTTTATGTCTCCTTATTCACAAAATAAACTGCTGATTTGCTCATCACGGCCAAGATGAGGCAAGGAAAGAGAATTGGATATCAGCACCCGGAGATGTTGTTTGATTTGATTTAATATTCTTACACATGACGAGACATAATCAGAAATTCTGGGTGAGAAGAGTATATCATCCTTGCTTACACATAATCACAGTAGCCTACTGATTCAATGGACTCAATGGCCGCAAATAACACCAACGCCATCGCGAACACCTTCAAGCCAACAAGCCACCGGGGCACCTCCCGCGACGGAAAAGCCAAGCGATGGAGGAGAGGTGTAGTGAAGTGTCGCCAAGTGTCTTGTTTATTCTTGGGTGTCTTTGGGTTTTCTTAGTTGTCCATTTGAAAGTCTTGTGTAGTCTTGAGTTGGCACATAGTGCTCAACGCACACAATCAAACCGACTTCCCGACGTCCAAAAAGCTTGCGCGGCCTTGAATCTCTTTGTGTACTCACAAAACCTTGCGTTTGCGTCGCCAAGTTGGCTGCTGTGCCGAAGCCATGATAGCAGAGGCTGGTGGCAGAGGCTTGCCAAGACAACGCCTACCCCAGAATCTATCTAACTTTTGAGTGTCATGACCAGATTTTTCAAAAGATTTCCCAGATTTCCAGACTTGCATATTTCCAAGGCGGATATACACCAATAAGCGGACAAAACAAAGACAAGATCTAGATTAATGGACATATGCACCCCATACGAGCTGAAGAAGAGTCTGGGGAACAATTGTTCATGGGCCTGGCCAGAACCATGTGGGTAATGGTTACCGGCAGGCAGGCCACGATGGACTACGGGGCAATGCATACGGAGAAGATGGTGAGGAGATACTGCGAGCCGTGAGTGTGTGTGGTCCTGGTGTCTTGTGCGTGCTAACTCCTTTTGACGAAAATTATTTGGGGAACGAGACTGACGGGGTAGGAGGCCGACCGACTGTGGCGTTCCAAGACAATTGGTGTCAATTTTGGCTTCATTTATTATTTATTGGCACAGGGGCAAGGTCAACGAGAGAGAGACCCCGTTACGTACGAGCATCCCTTGGGGGTAAGAGTTCACAGAAGGGGCGAAGACATATTGCCTCGCTCGATAAACAACTTTGTGCTGGGCACTCTAGGATTTAGTATCAAATATCACCAAATCCAAGATAAGGCAGTTGCCACAGTTGCCGGATCCGTGAAGGACACGACATGAAAGCCATGTGGACTTGCTACCACTACGGTCATACCCCATACAACTGTGCAGATGCGGAATAATATCCGGGGAAGCTTTAACTAGAAGAGGACTACGCAGGCGAGGTGCAGGGTCCAGAGGAGTTGCGGGAACCAGATCTGGACATGTGCATACAGAATTAGGTGTGCCTTTGATTTTTGTGTGCATTGTATGTACAGCTCTATTTTCAACTATGTACAGAAGATGGTAGCCATATTCATTTCAACTCCATTCATGCCGCCGGCTTGGCCGGGATCGGCTTGATTCGTGCCCACTCCTCAATCGTCAGCAGCGGCTTGTCAAGCGGCAGCTCCTTGAGCACGGCGTCCATGTCCACGACAAAGGGGTCCGTCGGGCTCTCGTTGTACCACGTGTACGCCTTGAACATTTGCGAAATAATGCGGTCGACGTCAATGGTAGCCCGCTTGCGCATCGCCGCGCCCATGGCGTCACAAAAGTCCGAGACGGTTTGGTTGTTGCACTTGAGCTCAACACCCCAGCCGCGGGACAGCTTTTCGGCCAGCTCGACCAGGCGGACGGTTTCCGGGCCGCCAATGGGAATGTTGCGGCCCGCCAAGTGCGGCCGTTGCATCGCCGAGATCATAATCTTGGCCACGTCAATGTGGCTGATCCAATTGGCGCGCAGCGACGGCTTGTGGCAGTAGACGAGCGTGTGCTCGTCGCGGATCGGGGGGAGGGCCCAGCCTTCGAGCAGGTTTTCGAGGTAGCACACCGGCTGAATGCTGATAACGTCCAAGCCCTGGGCGCGCAGGTCGGCGCGGATGGTGCGCCGGTCGTCTTGCGCGCGGATGTCCTGCGACTCGTCCGGCACCGGCATGCTCGTGTTGAACACGGTCAGCTTGACGGACGGCTGTTTCTTGATCTCCTCGGCAATGACGTGTGCGCCCGACAAAATGGTCTCGGCCCTTTGGAACGACGTCGACGGCAGGTTCAGAAAGACAATCTCGGCGCCCTCGAGCGCCTTGGCCACGCCCGCGCGGTCGGCAAAGTCGGCGGCGGCCGTCTCAACCGGAGTGCCATCGACGTTCAGGTCCGGCTTGGGGTTGCGGCTGACGGCGACCGGGTGGTGGCCGGCGCGGACGAGCTCAATGACCTGGGCCTGGCCCTGCACGCCCGAGGCGCCAAAGACGACGACACGCATTTTGGAGAGGATGTGGTGGTGGTTGTGCTTATGTCGGTTGTAGGAGAAGGGGGGTAGGATGCGTGGAGGTCAGACGGGACTACGACGCAAATGGTTCGATAAAGCTGTTGTGGTGGTTGGGTCGTGCACGCGAGGGAAGGAGCGATACAGGCGAGGGCGGCAGTCCGGATATGGAAGTAGACAGGGCGGAAGGGAGAAAATGGCAGTTGAAGCTTGGTATCGTAGCTGGAGACTTGGCTTTTGACGTCGTTGACTCGTTGGCTCGTCTTTTCTTCGTTATTTTTCGATGTCACAAGCCCACTGTTTCGTTTTTTGATTTATACATACAACATCTACAAAACAATACATTACACACTTCACGAATACGACGGACCGGCGACAGCACGGCGTCCTTTTAGAGGTACTGGGTGCGGGATCGGCAAAGATTACCCGCGTACCGTTTGGCGGGGAAGGCCCGTCAACCTGGCACGCGGATTCAGGATGATGAGTTTCGGAATGAGGAGAGGCGGAGAGGGGCTTCTTATGTAGGAAGACGACAAAGGTTATGATGATGATGAATTGATGAATTTGCATAAAATGGAAGCGGAATTCTGACGTCCGAGAGGAAAGAGCGATGAACAGAAACGAACGAAATGTAGAAAGTGAGGACATTCGCCAACAAAGGAAAGAGCCACCAACGACAGGCACATTTGACAAGTGGAGCAAGGCACGGCGTGTTCCGAGATCGCGACATTGCGAGACTGCGAACTTGGGCCACGTTATGGTGGCAATTGGCCACTCTTTTTCATTGTCTTGAACCTGTTTGGCTGGCACTTATTGGCACTTTCATCACTTTTTGTTTCTTGGCCTTTCCTGTCACGTCTTGGTCCCCTTTTTTCTGACTCTATTTCGCTCTTTTGCTCGTTTCCCCCTCCTCTCTCGGAGTATCTCTCCACTTTTCGGAGAATGATATGCCTGTTGGTAAAAGGTGACAGAACCAATCAAACAACACAAAATACTCATTCTGGTGGAGACTTGGGGAAGTGGAGGTCTTGGAGAGCTGGGGAGGCACTGAGATATGGGGAATGGGGACAATTGGCCCTGTGCTTCTGGGGTTGGGCTGGGCATCGCCAGTCGCAGTTGCCCAATTGTTCAACACGGCTTTCCCGTTGCACCTTCCTCACGGCCGTTTTGCGATTTTTGCAAGACATGTCCCTTTTCTGGCCCTTTCCAACGATCCAAGAATTGGCACTCTTTTTCTTCCTTTCAAGCATCTTCAGATTCTCCATCGTGGCGTTTTTATCAACACCTGTGACCTTTTTTTGCGTGGAAAAATGTCGGCAATGCGCCCCGCATGCGTCCCTTGCCTGCAACCTTTTCCCCTCACAGACTTTTATCTTTTCTTTTGCCCGTCTCACCTTCTTCGTGTCTTCGTTTTCTTCTTCGCTTCCAGTCTTTTGTCTCCCTTCCTTTGTGACCATCTCCACTTCCTGATTCATCGACTCCGCAACCTCCCCCGGATTGCTAGGGACGCAGCACTTGAGCGATAGCTCTCTTTTTCCTCCTCGCTCGTCCAATGGTTCGCACGCGGTTTGCCTAGAGTGTCTCCACTCAACCACCCACCACTTCACCCCATCACCGCCGCCAATGCTACCACCGGGAAAAGCTTTTGCGGAGAGTTGCGTTCGGGGTCATAGGCTCGCCGCTCACGAATTCACGAAAGGCACAAAGGGAAGAGCCCGCTCAGGCTATCGCTATCTGGCTTTGATGCTCGCCTGTCCGCACTTTGTCAGTCACACTCATCCGCATCAAGTCCCCTGTTTGCCACGCTGCGAAGGAAGACGCAACCTCCAAGAATCCAAGCATGGCCTTCCATGGCCGTCTAATTTCCCCACCAGTGCCTTTTTCTGTTGCTCTCCATGCCCACGATCCTCGGCCACACGATGCCCTAGCGACTTAACATGTCTAACCAGGCCAAATGGGAATTCGTGGATAACAAGACAAATCATGGGATGAAAGGGAGAAAGGTCGATAAGGTAGGGATCAGAAAATATGACCATAAAAGAGCATGGTCTGAAGAAAAAGCACTGACACGCCAAAAGTCGCAAAACGAAATGAAAAACAAAGGCGAGGGAAAAAACAAGTAAAGGCGCCACTGCGGAGGCCAACCCAGTAGTTCCCAGCGAGCTAACGCCAAACACCAGGCTCGGATGGCGCTACGGACCCAAGTACCAACAACAATTCAAGGACTGAGGACTGCACAGAATTATGAACATGTTTGGTGCGTGGCACGCACGCACGCGATACTGCCCTAGTCGACATTTGCCTTTAGCTCCCCACCTCGTCCCCATACCTCCATCCCCCAGATTACGGAGCAGACTTTGATGGAGCCATGGCCCTCCATGTCCTCCTCCATCTCGCCATGGATCTGGCCCCCAAGCAGCAGTCATACTGAGGAAAAGCTCTCATCATAGAGGTGGCGTCTTGGCGACGAATAAAAGGCTCCATCAACACGGACGACGAGATCCATGGTCTGGATGGATCCAAGTTGGCAGAGATACGACGGATATAAAGAGGACGGTGTCCGGTTACCACACCTGTATGGTGGCTTTTTTTCTGTCAGTGGTTCTTAAGATCGTCAACCTTCCCCAACTCAACCATCCGCCCTCCCCCTCATACCCCCTATTCATTTTGCATTCTCTTTTTCATCTTCACCTTTGACGACTACCCCAAATACCCTTTTGATTTCTCGACAATCCCTCCCACCATGGCCATCTCATCGGCCGAACCCTACGAGGTGTCGCCGGTCACCAAAGAGGAGGCCGACATCTCGGTCCACGAGCAGCGTTATGAGCACGTCGATGTTGCTCCACTGGCCGAGGACTACGGCGACGGCAAGCTGACCAAGGAGATTATCCTGGCCTACTTTGCGCTCTGCTGCCAAATCAACGCCTACATCATGACACTGCTCGTCCCCGGCGCCATGCTGTCGTACATCAACGCTGATCTGGGACCGGATCCCAACTACACATGGATCAGTCTATGTTGGCCGCTCGGAGCCTCGGTTTTCGTCTCGATTGGTGGTCGTCTCACGGACATCTTTGGTCGTCGCTATTTCATGATTACGGGTGCGCTCATCTCGATTGCCGGCACGCTTGTGGGCGCCAATGGCAAGAGCATCCCGATGATGATCGCGTCGGGTGCGCTCTTTGGCGTCGGCAGTGGTTTCCAGGAGCTGTGCTATGCCTGTGCCCAAGAAATCGTGCCCAACCGGTATCGTGTCATGGCCGTCGGCGGTCTCGATGTGTCGCTGGCCCTTGCTTTTACCAGTCCTGTCGTTGCCTATGCCATTGCCGGCCACTACCCCAATGTCGGCTGGCGCGGCGCGTACTGGTACCTGTTTGCCTTCCATACCTTTGCGTTCATCATGCTTGTGCTCTTCTACCGCCCGCCCGACTACAAGACCAAGCACCGCGAGGACGGCAAGACACGCCTGCAGCTGTTGGGCGAGCTGGACTACGTCGGCGTGCTGCTGTTCCTGGCTGGCGGTGTTCTGTTCCTGCTGGGCATCAACTTTGGCGGCCGGACGTACCCGTGGAAGTCGGCCGGCTGCATTGCACCCATTGTCGTGGGCCTGTGCTGCTTTATTGCGTGCGGCTTCTGGTGCGCGTATGCCAACCTCAAGTACCCGCTGTTCCCGCCCAAGCTGTTCAAGCAGGTGCGCGAGTTCGACATGGTCATTGTCGTGTGCTTTGTCGGCGGCATGCTGTACTACAGCATGAACGTGCTGTGGCCGCGCCAGTCGCAGGCCTTCTTTATTGCCGCCGACACGCCCGTCGTGATGCGCGGTGTCTGGGCCATTATCTTCTCGTGCGGCACGTGGACGGCCGGCCTGATTACCGTGTTTATCTGCTCGCGCCTGCACCACGAAAAGTGGCAGCTTGTGGCGTTCACGGTCGTGCAGACCGCCCTGATCGGTTCCATGGCATCGGTCGGTTCGGACGACGAGACCCAGGCCATTGTCACCGTCGTCATCACGGCCATCACCATCACGCCGCCGCAGCTGCTGTCCTTTACCATGCTGTCCTTTGGCCTCGCTGACCAGACCGATCTGGGCGTCGCCGTCGGCCTGGCGGGCACGTTCCGTCTGTTTGGCGGCGCCGTCGCAACGGCCATCTACACGGCCATCTACTCCAACCGCCAGCTGCAGACGCTGCCCGGCTTCATGAAGGAGGCGATCAGCGAGTCGGGCGTCCCCTACTCGGACACGCTGCTGGCCGGCTTGGTGAAGGCGGCGACGACCAACACGCTTGCCGCCTACGAAAAAGTTGCCGGCGTGACGCCCGAGCTCGCCGCGCTGGCCGTCAACGCCGCCAAGCAGTCGTACGTCAAGGGCTTTAGCCTGGTGTACCTGGTGGCGATTGCGTTCGGTGTGCTGGCGATTGCGGCGTCGATGTGCACTGTGAGCACGGACCGCAGCAAGAAGAACAACGCGCGGGCGGTCGTGATGATGAACGAGGTCGACAAGTACCCGACGTCCAAGGCTGTGTAAACAGGGCACATCTTGTGGGGACGGTGGATACAAGAGAGGTTGATACCGGGTGAATGATGATACCATACCATAACAATAAAGTACGATTAAATCAATGAGCGTCCGTGCCAATGTCAATGGTCATATTAATATCTCTGCGAGCCTAAGCCTAATAATATATCCGCCGCCGAAGGATGATAACCTCTCGGCCGGTAGAATTACAAGTAAATGCAGATCTGCTACGTACTGTTTTCCATCACGCCATCACGCCATCGCCGTTAGGTCGGTACTCCGCATTCTGGCGTCGGCCGATTGCCGCTTGCCGGCAGTTGCATTGCCTCCGGAGCGTGAATATCCTAGGCCGGCACTCTGAACTCTGAACTCCGCACTCTGCCGTCTAGGTTCCTTCCCTTTGTTCCTCGGGACGGGCCGCCGTCCGCCAAGGTGACTTGCAGACAGCCGTTGCCTGGCAGGATGGGCTGGGGACGTTGACATGGGCATCATTCAAGGGCCGCCCGTACCATTGCCGATCGACATGTCTGCAATCATATTGTACGAGATTTCACATTTCACAATCAGATAATTTTCATGAAATATTATAATCTTGATGAGATTCGGCTACAGACGGTTGCAAACTACTCTCGGTATCAGTGTTATCCGCCTACACGTCGTACTTTTCCGTCTTGTTCTCGCCGGCCTCGCCGTTCTCGTTGTGCAGCGTGGCGACGATCTTGGCCGACATGTACTTTTCGGTGTTGGGCGCGAACCAGGTCAGGATCAGGGCGATGCCGCTAAAGGCGATGGTGCTCAGGTAGACGGTGCGGTAGGCGTCGGAGTTGGCGACCTTGTAGGCCTGGGTGCCGACGGCAATGATGTTGGCGGTGATGCCGGGGACGGCGGCGAAGGCGTCGGCGGTTCCGACGGCAACGGCGGCCAAGAAGTCGGCGACGGACGACGAGGGGAGGCCTGCGCCGATGACGGCGGGGGGCACCTCGGCGGAAATGGTCTGCGTCAAGCGGTTGGTGAGGACGGTGGAGTAGACGGCCACGAGCACGGCGCAGATGGCCGCGCGAATCGAGCCCGCCATGCCGCCGGCGACGCCGATCTCGCGCTGGTTGCGGACGCAAATGGTGGCGTTCGCCAGGCAGACGGACTCGTTCCAGCCGATGAAGAAGCAGCCGACGGTGAGCAGGGCAATGGCCAGGCTCTTGGAGTCGGGGGTGGTGGTGGCCATGGCGGCCAAGAAGATGGCGCCCAGCAGGAAGACGACCATGCACTGGATCTTGGTCTTGCCAATGGCCTTGGCGAGCATGCCGCCGATGACCTGGCCGATAATGATGCCGAGGCCGACAATGTTGGAGATGCCGCCGAGGTAGGTCAGGTTGCCGTTCGAGTACATGACGGCGGCCTGCGCGGGCCAGATGATGGCGAAGGCGTAGTAGACACCGGCGCCGAGGCCCAGCAGGACACAGGCGGCCACCCACTCGACGTTCTTGAACAGGTGCATGGGGATCAGGGGCTCCTTGAGCGGCGCATAAATCTCCCAGAAAACAAAGACGATGAGCGTCACGGCGCCGACGACAATCGACGCGATGGTGCCGGCCGACTTCCACGGATAGACGGAGCCGCCCCAGGACAGGCCGAGCAAAAAGACGACGAAGCCGCCGCTGAACAGGAACGTGCCGACATAGTCAAAGTGCTTGATCCAGTAGGTCTTGGTGGCCTGCTCGCCGCGCTCGCTGGCGTGGACCTTTTGGAAGGAGGGCGGGAAGTAGAAGAGCGTCCAGCAGACGAGCGCGGCGCCCTGGAAGGCCAGGATCAGCCAGTAGACGCCGCGCCAGCTGACCGACGGCAGCTGGATGAAGGCGTAGGCGATGGACGGGCCGCAGCCCGAGCCGGGGAACGTGAAGCAGTACAGGAACGCGTTGCCAATGTAGCGGTACTCCATGGGCACGAGCTCGCCCATGACATAGTGGAAGGAGAGCTGCGTCGCGCTGGAGAGGCCCAGCAGCACGTTGCCGCCAATCAGCACCGGAATGGTCTTGGCCGTGGCACACACAATGGACCCGACGACGCCAATCACGCCGCCGCCAATGAACCAGTACCGGCGGCCAAAGATGTCGGACAGCCGGCCGACCAGGGCGAGACCGACGGCCAGCACGGCGTTGTACACCAGCGAAATCCAAATGTAGCGGGGGTCGGGGCCCAGATCGTCGTTGATCTGCGCGAGAATGGGCGCCGCGTAGCCAAAGGAGGACACGGCACACAGCAGGCCCAGGCCCACGGCCAGCATCGACCCGATAAAGAAGCGGCTGTAGAAATAACCCTTGGGCAGGTGGGTCAGGTCGGTCTCGTAGCCGACAAACGCCTCCGATGTGGCCGTCAGCGTCTGGTGGACGGGGGCTCCGTTGGTGTCGACATTGTTGTGGTCGCTGTCGACGTGGTCGTGGTGCTGCATCTCGGCGGACGTCTTGGCAGAGGCCATTGTGTGGGTGTGTGGGTGAAATAAAATATAAAATAAAGAGGTGATGAAAAAAAGAGAGAAAAAGAAAGGAACAAAAGAGATCCAACTCGGATGAGTACGGGAGAGAAGAATGGTGTTCACAAGTCTGAAGGGAAATCAGAAAATCAGATCCAAAAACGGGCTTGTGAGATGCGAGGGTGGGCAGGGCAATGCTCTTTATAGATGTTGTGCCAGAGAGAAAAGAATGCATGCGTCTGTTTTCTTTACGACGTATTCCAGCCAGACGGGGGAAACATGCTTCTCGTTTTCCTTTTTCTTTCCCTTTTCCCCAGCTTGGGGGGATAGAGTCTAGTGAAAGCTGGGGGAGTCTGGGGGTGGGATCGACGAAGTGTTTCCACAATGCCGGGTATCCCACGCGGACGACGCGGCCTCTTGCGCGCAGACAGGAGAACAGTAGCTGCTGTTCCTTGAGCTGTCGTCTCCTCATTTGTCTCTCCAACCTTTGTTCGCCCGCGTGCGAGCCGCCAAGGAGTTGTCGATTCCAGCCAAGACCCAGTGGCTTGTGTTCTGGTCAGAAGAACAAAAGGGGGCGTTGGAGAGGACACTATCAGGTTCACGAGTCAAGATGGCTGCTGGGCAGACAGCATCGGCAACATGGGGTATTTATCGCTGCGGGGATGCTTCCAGTCACTGACTCAGTGCATCGTATGGGCTTATAGGGACGTTGGTGGTCACTATGGAGATAGACTGCTATGCACAGAGTATCTTGAGAGGGGACTGCACCCGGAAAAGCACGATGATCGTCCCCTCTTACACCTCATCTTCAGTCTCTCCTCTCCTCAGTTCTCCAAGATAAGACGCATGAATGACGCAAATGTATGCTTTTACCTGCATGCTCAGTACGTGTACTCCGTACTGGCCGGAGCATGCGGAGAACTCTGACTCCTTCGGCCCTCAGTGATAAGCTTGCACGTCTCATACCCGGTGGTCTGGCTTGTGCCGTCTTTGTTGTCTTCGCATGTGCATTTTTCTTTTCTTTTCTTTCCTTTTCTTTTCTTTTCTTTTTTTTTTTTTATTATCTTTTCTACTTTATGACTTTTGTGGCTTGACGCTACTCTGCAAAATAAGACACTTACGACGTAAGGTGATCTGTTGTGAAGATGGTGAGTAAGGGGAAGAAACTTGGGTCTAGCCTGGGGAAGGTGGACTCCGATGTCCCGATTCTCCGACCCTTTTGTGAGTACTCATGATAGTGGGCACCCTATTTTACGGCAGATCGAATCCGGGGTAGCATCCAGATTATGGAGAGACGAGTGTGGGGAAGGGGACAATGGAAGAGGAGTAATACTCTTTAGCGAGAAAAGAGAACTGGGAGAGCTGGGGGAAAGAAATGGTGGTCACCCGACTCGCGATACCTAGTGGATGCCTCATCATGATGTAAAGAAAGGGGAGCTGTGGAAAAATGAAAGAGCAAAGGGGCCAAGGAGACTAATGACGGACATCAGAAGAGCAGAAAGGAATTGGAAGATTGTCAAGACGAAACTCGTCAAATCAAGAGGCCACTGAAGAAAGACAAGGAAGAAATCATGCTCTTGACTCGTAGGTGTCGTGGCGGCAAGCGATATCCCTCATCGTCAGGCATTCACAAAACCAGTCTAACGAGTCAGGCCCAAACAAAGCGTCAAATCAAGCGGCAAGAAATGTGTGAGAGACGACTTACGACGTAATAAAGAGTGAAAAGAAAAGAGGGGAAGCTTCAAAAAGAATGCGGAGCAGGCCCGCTCGCCTCCCCGGAAGATGCTTTTCCAACAACCCTTGTCCTCAAAACATGGCGTTTGTCTGGCTGCACGGATGCCGATAGCCTGGTGAGGCTAAGGAGTAGAGAGGCTAGAGAGGCTAGTTATCTGGGCGTTTTTTGGCACTCTCAAATAAAGGGAGACTAATTTCATCGAAAAACGTGACAAGGGAGTGCATGACAAGTGATTTGGAGGATCGCAACCATTCGCAAGTATGGCAATGCCAACGACACGGCACGTTTTGGCGACACGGCGTGTCGGCGTGGTACGGAATTTGTTGAAGATGATCGACAATGACAAACTGGACAAGCTGAAAAACGCCGAGTCGAAAAAGGGCTGTCCGACAGGAACGCCACGAGGGACTGCCAGAGGAAAAGAGTAAAGATTGAAAAGGAAACGGTCCAGACCCTTCGATACTGATCATCCTCTCAATTTCCTTAGACAAGTCTTCTGCTCACATTTCTTCATCTCCGGAAATCTGATTGTCCAGACAGACAGAACATGACTTGGGGCATGCATGCGTCGGCGACTTCCGTGTGAGTATGGCGTATAATTATAGTAATTGAAGCGTTCACGTGCACGGTCATGTGAACAGAGTCGGCCAACTTCATTCGTCTTTCTTCTTCGCATCTTATTTCTTATTTTCCTCCTTCTTTTTGCCGAGTGTTTCCTTCTACTTTGTTTCATGGCGTACTGACTTTTTGTTTCATGGCCGGGCTGGCCTCTGGCCGCGTCCTGGCCTGACCCGGCGACGTCATAACTCCCAATGAATTACGCGCCCAGTTGTCGGGGATTTTTCTGGCAAGAATCACCAATCAAGCCGCCGCCACCGATCGAATGCGACACAAAGCCTGTTTTTGGCTTTTTGGCTTTTTGTGACAAGGAACGACGTCAAAGGGCAAAATGGCACAGAATAGGTAGCAAAAAGGTTTGCAAAGGGCCAAATCGGACAAAGACAACAATCAACTTGTTCACCTTTGACAATGTCGATTGTTTCCTTGTTGTTCCCTTCCGTCTGTTTGTTTGACAACAAAGGCATCAACAACGACTGCATTTGTCTATTTTGTACTTTTTGTTGGCCCACAAGAGATGCTTTGAATTACAATATGCATATGTACCTTCTCAATAAAGACGACGTCTGAATTTATCTCTGAATTCTCAAGTTTTCGGGTTCTCTCCTCGATCATGCTTTTACCTTACAAAATACGACTACGACATTACAAGATCACAAAATCACAATGATACCATCAATACGAAATATCGCGGTCGCTATACTCGCTGTCTCGAGTGCACATCTGGCGACCGCATCAATACAGACCGCACATACACCAGCAGTCACGCCGCAACCTACGCCCGACCCGCTGCCGCCAGACTTCGACATCGCCGCCCGAAATCCCGACCCAGTCCCGGCCGACAAGACTCGGACCACCACCGTGGCTGCCTCCCTGCCCAGCGACGCCCCCGAGTACGTCTCCGACCAGCTCTTCCAGTCGGCCATCTTGAACAGCACAAACTTTTTCCGGCGCGAACACAACGCCTCCGACATTGTCTGGAACAAGACGATCGCCGACTTTGCCGCGAATTATTTGTCCGAAAAAGACAAGGACTGCACGTTTGCCCACTCGGGCGGGCCCTATGGCGAAAACATTGCCGTCGGCTTCCGCAGCGTGCACGGCGCCATTGACGCCTTTGGGCTCGAGCGCGACGAGTACGACTTTAATCATCCGAGCTTTTCGGAAGCGACGGGCCACTTTACCCAGCTCGTGTGGAAGGCAAGCACGACGGTCGGGTGTGCTCGACGTTTATGCGGCGGTAAAGCCGCCGGCGAGAAGAGCACGGGCTGGTTCCTGGTGTGTGAGTACTGGCCGCGGGGCAATGTCATCGGGCAGTTTGCGCAACAGGTGGACCGGCAGACGTCGGGGCCGAAAGATGGGGACAGTGGAGGAGGAGACGATAACGACGGCGACGGAGACACGCCGTCCGACGCTACGGCCCCGATCCGACCCTCAATGGGCGGTATTGCGGCCGCCATTGTCGTTTTCGTCATGGTCACGGCCGCATTTATCAACGATATCAGGTTGACAATAGCAGAGGGGGACTGACATGGACGATAATCTATAAATAATAAGTACTAAATAATAAATGAATAGACGTGGACTAATGCATCACTGCCACGTTTGAAATCACGTTGTCGCTCACACACCGCTTCCTCTGCTGACCTGCAGCCCGACCCACACCTTCCCCTGTCTTCTTAAGAGGCAAGAGGAGAGCGCATATTAGACTCATTATCACTCTTCTTTCCAAGTTCAATCGTCCACTTTCCTTCTTGGTGCAATGGTCAGGCCCTTTGGAACAAATACTGGGGCCCGGGGTTGTGACCGGGGACCAAAAACCATTCTTCCTTGGAAGAAAACGTAGAATACCAGAGTGCTTCACACCTCTCTTCAGATCACCAGAGTGCTTCACCGCCTCACCGTAGAATACCACAGACCTCCACGGACTGTTACCGACATCAAGAGTGCTTTACTGCACCCGCGACTACCCACGCCTTAGGCACCCTGACCGCAGAAAACGGCGAGGGCGAATTGATCTTTTTGTGGGTGGTCGTGGTCGTGATGGCTTTTTGGTGTTATTTTTTCGTAGTCACCAACATTATACACATGAATATTTATTTTACTTTTTCTCATCTGCTGCATCTACCTACGCGAAGATTCTTGTTTGTCTAGATGTCAGAATGAGAAGGTGGTGGTGATGATATATAATTACAGTGTCTCCCCCTCGACACCAGGGCGAGTTCGCTGGGTTTGTTTACTCTCTTTTCTTGCATATTTGAACGACGTGAATGCGTAAAAATGTTTCGTTTACGTTCAATAAAATGTTAGAGGTTTATATATACTTGGTTTATTTTGGCAATTTTTTCTCATTCTTACATTTTTGTCCTCTTTCTGAACCAGAGAAGAAAATGATAAAAATGTATGAAAAACAATTATAAACAATGAAAAATATCAGCCTCATCTAGACTCGAACTCTGGTTAGGCTCCTTTGCATACGACGTCTTGTGCATGTGTGACCCCCGCTTACGGTTCCGGTCTCGGGCAAACGCTGGTCAACCTTCAGGAAAGACACCTCAAAGACACCTTTCCATCTGACACCCCGTTCACCGGCACGCAATCCGGCTCGTCTAGATCCAGACTGTGGGGGACGCAAGGACCGAAATGGCCAAGTATTGGAGGCGTGCATACAACGGACGGAGGTGCGCATTATGCGGGGGCCATCACTTCAAGGGGAGGTTGGATTTGGTTTGCAGTGAAGAGTACAGAGATATGCCAGATGCCAGCGCCTTGAGCTCCGTGGATTACATCTATCACACCCGTTCCAACGCCGCCTCTTTCGTTTGTCGTCCCATCGTCTTCATTTCACTTCTCATAACCGCCGGAAGTCGGATCACATCCCCGTGCTGCAGGCCATTTCCAAGCAGACATTTATCCCGCTCATTGGATGTCTTGTTTCGCCCAGTTTTTGAAGACAGCATTGCCGGCCATTACTCTTTGGTTCCTGCTCTATTGGCTCTATTTTGGCTTCTCGTCCCGTTTGTAAATCTTGGTCACTTTAAAGATAAAAGGCCTTGACATGATCATGCAATATTGCATGTTGGATATGCTGGTGCCTCGCTCATTCCTCGCACAATCCAGCTTGTGCTCTACGCTGTACATCGTATCGCACCTTCCTCGCAATTGCGCGACTGCCTCGACTTGGCGTCTCGAACAGCACCACACAATTTGCACTCCTCGGGTTTCCTAACCGATAGAGTAGAGTAAACACAGACACATACACTCAAACATGAACATTTTCACAAAATTTGTCCAATCGCCAGCGTCTCGTCAAAAGGCGTAGTGAAACTGCAGGAAAAGAGATCATCTGGACAGCAAAGAGTTGAAGAAGGCTCTGGTTTTGAGGGTAAGGTCCCCGCTTTTCAGCCCCGTCGCGACTGCTCTTCGGTTCATCATCCCCTTTTACGGCTTTCTGCATCGCTCCTGCAGTTTGTGCTGCTTTTTCAAGTCTGGTTGGTGGTCGGCCCCCTTTTCTTGCTTTTTCGCATTCTTGCTTTCGTGGTTGTGCTTTGCTTCTTTGCTTCTGTTTCCTCAACATTTTCTTCACCATTTCCCTTTGCCCTTTGCACTTTTTTTTTCACTTTTGCATTCTTTTCGGCCTCGAATTTGCGCTTGCATCTCCATCCCTGCCATAGCAATAACGCCGGCCGTCCCGCTATTGGAACAAGCAATTGGTTATTTTGGTGAGCATCTCTCTCCTCGTCTGGCTTTTCCAACTTCGAACGACCCCTTCTTCTCTCCCAAGATATCTCGAATTGAACAGCATCCTTTCTTTCATTTGTCTCGTCCCTTTACGACTCGTCGACCCTTTTGTTGCATCCCCTCGTCTTTGTCTGCCGTCGTCACAAGTCCCCATTCAGAGGCGAAATCCACTACGACGTAGCTCACGGGCTTTCCTGATTGCGGAGCCCCTGGCGTCTCTGGTAGTGGCAGCAGACTGGCAGCGTACCTCAGCCAGTAGCCAATCTGAATAGCTCCGTGGGCTGCCGGCGTGCTGCCTTGTCCAGCTTCTGTGCCTTTCTGTGCCTCTTTCGTCCGTCTTTTTGCCCAAGCTAAATCCAGCTAACGAACCAACGAATCCCGACACCCGCCAGGCAGATCATCTCTTACGTTGGACCGACGCAACTCTTGTGCCTGCTACTGTCAGTGAAGTGACAGGAGCGACAAGGAGCTCCAATCCCTTTTGGTCTCCATCTCCTCGCAATAGCAACGGTGCACCTGCACACCATTACCAGACAACACAACGACCATCCGTCGGACACTTCCTCCATCCCTGCTTGCGCCCTGCCTGTCAATCACCTCGATTACGCAGCATCGGCAGCCTGTCTAGTCTTTTGGACTGTCCTAACTCTTTTACGTTGTCGATTGCAGACACTCGACATTCCCGCATTTCGATCCCGTGTTCGACCTTTCCCGTCCCTTTCCTGTCCCCTCACGAGCTGCCGACTGCCATCACCTGGCATCCTTACATTCTTAAGGCATCAAAGCCCTGTACGTCACCCAGACCCAAATCCCGTTCATAAAGGCGGCTGCCATCGCAATTGAACCCTGGTTTCCATTGCCGGTATCCGTGCTACTTTCCTTCCATTTTGGCATCTGGGCATTTTGTCGTGAGCATTGCTCTGCAATTCAATTTGCTGCCATCTGCATTGCATTGCATTGCATTCACTTCGCATCCATCGCGTTGCCACAGCTCCTTGGCCTAATTCACTGAATTTGGAGCTCCCCTATTTTGCTATTTTGTCTCTGAACCCACCTTGCTGACCTTGGCCATTTTCGCCCTACCTCCAGCCTCGCCATTCCCATCAGACGACACATTTTCGTCGCCTCTTTTTCATCCCTTATTCTCAATCCCCTTGCTGCTCAACCTCCATTCTTTCTCTCGCTGAGACGACATGCCGATGCGCCCGCTTGAGCCGAATCTCCAACGCCGCCATCGAGTCTCTTTTGCCATCTAAACCCGGAAAGGCACGTCTTGGAAGCATCAAAATTGTCAAAGCTATCCTAATCCCGCCATCGACCTCGACACCCCTCCCTCCCTTTCCGTCGCATCTCTAGTCACGCGACACGCATCAACAGAGCCTGTGTCCATCGCCCGCCATGGATGAGAACATGGAGGCGCACACGCCGACCCCGGGCTACCTGGCGGCCGCCGCGACCTCTTCTCACGACTTCCTCGCGAGCCACTTCTCTATCGATACCATCTCCCGAGCCACGTCACCCGGCGTCCCCTCCTCCGTCAGCCCTGACGACGACGGCAAGAAGCGCTACCGTCCACGCACTTTCAGCTACTTCAGCCAGCTGCCCTACCCCGTCGAAGACGAGTCCGAGCGCGACGCCACACTGAACCTCATTCTCAAGAACCTTTACATTGCCATCAAGGCTGAAGATTTCACGCCGGGCGCATTGCACTGGACGCGCGAGCTGCAGGGATGGCTCAACCTCAAGTTTGAGATGACACGCGAGCAGCGTGCCAACCTTGCACAGCTCTACTACCATCTCGCACTCGCGCCGGGCCTCGAGACCACGGCTACCGATCGCTTCTGCCGTATGCTCATCACCCTGACAAAAAAGCGCCACTACCTGCGACCCGGTGAAGACCTGACGCTCGACTGGCGCCCGTTATGGAAGCAGCTCAAGAGCATCACCCTACCGAGTGAGACGGCCGTGCACCAGTCTGTCCAGGCGCGTGTCTACAAACAGGTGCTCCGTCTCTGTCTGCACGCACAGTCCTACCTCGACCCCAGCGACCGTCGCCAGATGCTCGACGAGATCCTGCCGTACTTTAGCACATCGGACATGTCCAACGCGTTCATCGTCATTGGCCTCATCACCATCATGGTCCCCACCGCCCCGGCTCCTCCGACCGCCTACATGTCCCAGCCGTCCGACTTCCTCCCTACCTACTTCCACCTCTGGTCGCTCGTCAACCGCTCGAAGGCCGTGGATATCTCCTTCGTTGACATTTTTTCGCGCATGTCCCGCGACTACCTTACGTACCAGCAGGTGCCGTTTACTGCACACGGTATCTTTACAAGGGAGCAGTCCGACCTGATTTTCACGGCCATCCTGCGGTTGACCGAAATTCCCGTCGGCCAGGCCAACTCGCCCTATGTCTCGACTCTCGACTACTCATCTGGTCTGGCCGTCTTCCTTGACAAAGATCGGAAAAAGTACCCTATTCCCTACATGGCCGCACGCTGGATCGTGCACGCCCTTTCGCCGCTGTGCCTGGACGCACAAGACGATGCCGATTCGACGCCCGCCAGCAGTATCCTGACGGGTCTCGAGGGTTTCCTGGAGTCGATCGACACCTTCTTCCACCCCTCCAACCAGGGCGCCTGGACCAGCTTCCTGGCCCAGTTCACACACTACCTGGTCGACATCTTTGTCAACCGCTGGAACCGCGAGCAGAGCGGCGAGCTCGATCTGCCTGCCGACCGCCGCCTGACCCCCGAGGTCAAGCGCCGCTTCGTCCTGGCCCTGCGCGATGTCACATTTATGGGCCTGTTCGCCAAGAGCCAGAAGACGGCCGGCTACTACTACGTCACTCTGCAGTCACTCGCTTTCCTTGAGCCGGGCCTCATCCTGCCGGGTGCGCTCCAGCGCTTTTACCCCAGCTTGCAGGGTCTCGTCGAGGTGCACCGGACGACAGCTAGTCTGTGTGGACTGCAGGTGATTGCACACACCATGTCGCGCGTCAAGGGTTTCCGTGGCCACATTACCGCCCTGCTGGCCCTGGCTCTACCCGGCATCGACGCCAATGATCTTGGCAAGACACAGTTGACGCTTGCTTTCATCCAGACCGTCGCTTACAGCATACCTTTCGCCTCCCTCATCAACGACAAGGACGCTGACGACGGTGTGTATGACACGAGCCTGGCCATGCAATGGGTCCGCGGTGAGATGGAGCGTTTCGAGCGCGAGGGCCAGGACATTCAGCTGGACTACGACAAGGAGCTCACAGACGAGGAGGAGGCCCGCATCGTACGCTCATCCACGGCTGGTTTTGGCGAGTTCTTGATTGCCCTTCTCGGCAAGATCTTTACGCTCGTCGAGAACCTGCCGGACCTGTCGCACTTCCGCTCCGGCTCGCCCGAGGATCACGTCATCAACTCGCTGCCTTCAGCCTTGACGCCCGTGTTCGCCGCTCTGTCGCCCGAGCTGTTTGACATGGCCGTCGAGAAGATTGCCGCCTTCGTCGCCTCGCACGTCGTCCACCAGGCCCGCGACTCCATGGCCTGGATTGTCAACGCCTTGTGTCGTGTCAATCCGGAAAAGACACTCAAGAAGTTCATCCCGATGCTGATCGTCAACATCCGCAACGAGATTGACGACAATGGCGCCGCCTCGGACCGCAGCAGTGGCGCTGATGTGCTCCCGCGCGACCGTGCCTTGGTCTGGTACATTAGCATTTTGAGCATGTGCGTCGTCCACGTTGGCAGTGAAGTCTTGAACTATAAAAAGGACCTGCTTGACATTGCGGAGTACATGCAGGAAAAGTGTCGCGGCCTGGCGACCATTCACATTTCCAACTATGTGCACCACCTCCTCATCAATTTGACGCACACCTACCCCATCGACAACCAGATGTTCGAGCCTGAGGTCATCAAGGGTGGCATTGGTCTCCAGCACTGGGGCTACATCACGGCGCCCTCGGACCTGACCATCAAGTGGTACCGACCCGCGCAGCCCGAGATCCAGTTTGCCGCCGAGCTGTTCGAGTCCCAGGTCATCAGCGCCAAGGAGAAGATGGAGGCTCTTATGAGCGACAACCCGCCTGTCAGCCGTAAGGGCAAGAACAAGGAGTGGAGCGACGAGCTGACCCGCGCCCTCTCCCGAATTCGACAAGTCATCTCGGGTGTCTCGCCTCTCTTTGAGACCTCTCGCGCCTCGACGACGACGACAGACGGCCGCGGCGGCCCCGCCAAGAAGGACGATGACGATGTCGAGATGAAGGATGCGTCGCAACCTCCCACGGCCACTGTCGGTATCGAGGGTAGCGACCAGGACACGGCCCTTGACGAGGATGTTGACCCACTTGCCGAAGTCGCCTCCGACGACGACCTGAAGCGCGAGTTCTCGTACCCTTACGGCTACGTTTTTGACCGCAAGAGTGTGCTCTTTGAGCGTATTCACGAACTGCGTGAGACCATTGGCTACCTACTCGCTCGGACACACCGGTTCCTAGTGACCTACCAGGAGGACGATGTTGCCTGCTTCACGGATCTGTACACAACCTACCGCACCTTCATTACGGATGTCGGTTTTGAGCGCACGTCACGCCCGCTTGACCGCCTTCTGCGCCTGTACCGCTCGGACATTGCCTCGTTCAAGATCAATGGCCTGCGCAAAGCGTACCCGCGCCCGCTGCTTGTCAAGCGGGCCGACGCGTACCAGTTGCAGCGTGTCAAGTACAACACAACCTACCGCCTCACCAGCCAGCTCGACAAGCAGCTTCTCAAGGACCTGGCGCAGTCTTGCACGTCCGTGTACGCCGATGTGCGCCGCGCTGCCCAGTCTGCCCAAGAGTCGTCGCTCAAGGTGCTGATCGGCAGCCGCCCCGTCGTCATCCCCATCGTGCTCCGCACCCTCGAGGAGTCGCTCAACAACAGCGACCACGACCGCATCAAGGGCGCCATGTACACTCTGCTCTTCACATCGCTCGTCAAGACCATGATCCGCGACTGGCGGTTTGGCCCCACACTGATCCGTCTGTACATTCGGTCAGCCGATGTCGACAAGGCCTCGATCCAGCAGATGGGTGCTAACGCGTTATTCCCACTGCTCGAGTTTGGTAAGGCCTTTGAACGCATGGTGATTGTCAATGAGGACACCATCGCTCCCATCACGCCTACGAACAAGGCCGACCTCGAGGACAGTGCGCAAAAGATCCAGAAGCGCCACTCGTTCATCCTGGAGCGTCGCCGCAAGGTCGAAGAGAAGAAGGCCTCGCTTGGTCTCGAGCTGATTGACATTGCCAGCAAGTCGCACTGGAAGGTGGCTAGCCGTTGCGCGGTGTTTGCTAACAATCTTTGTCTGCGCTTCGACACGCTGGCCCCGGCCGCCTTCATCGACCTCGCCGCCAATGGCGCCATCAGCCAGCACCCGACGCTGCGGGCCGGCTACCAAAATGCCTTTGCTAATATCTTCATGTTCCTGGCCCTGCGCTCCTGCTACAAGAACGACTACCGCAATTACCTGCTCGACAATGAGCGGATGGACAACCGGCTCGAAATCCAGGTACCTGAAAAGGGCGGCGATGCGGATTGGACGCACAAATTCCTGGACTCTTTTGAAGTGCGCTCGGCAGAGCCGAACGGCCACGGCACCAATGGTTCTAGCGCCAGCACAGTGGCCAACGGCGACGACAACAGCTCGTACTTTGTCGACTCAGACTACCCCGGCTGGCTCGTGTGGGGCAAGTCGTTTACGGGCTACAGCGCCGACCCGACAATTGTGACGGACCGTTACGACGAGGTGGGCACGGCGGCCCGCGAACAGATTGGCAAGATCGTGACAAAGGACTGGCTCAAGCAGTACTTTGACTTCATGAAGCAGGAGCCCCGCGATGCCAATGCGGACCGCTTCAAGGTGCGCTATGTGTCCATGCTGTCTTATGTGTTTGAGCTGGTGCACAGCGGCGTGGCTACCGTGACCTTCGACGAGGTCAAGGAGTTGGTCCGTGGTGTCTATGACGACGGCTCCGACCGCCACCAGCACCGGGCGACGGCCGAGATCGTGGCTGCCCTGCTGTCTGTAGGCCCTGACGAGCCCAAGGCGTACCGTGACCGCGCATGGGCTTTCGCCGGTCCACTGTTGCTTGATATCATCAACGACAAGCTGACGCCCGAGAACCTCCACTACTGGATGACCTGCGTGCATATGATTACTGGTATTCGTGACCCGCGGCGGGCGCGTGAGCTTGTGCTGGATCTCAGCTCGTTCCGGCTGGACATGACGTCCAATGCGGCCTTCAAGGAGTCGTCCAAGGTGACGCTGCTCGAATTCTTGATCAGCGACGCGGGCTGGCACTTCCGCGGTGAGAAGCCGATCGTGGCCGACATGCTGGCACACATTGACCACCCGTACAAGGCCGTGCGCGAAGCCATGGGCCGTGTTTTGGCTACGATCTTTAGGACGCGGTACCACGAGTCGTTCCCCAACGTCGCTGCTCTCCTCGAACAGAACAAGGCCGCGTCGTCGGTGGGCATCCGCCCCTACAAGGCGACGAGCGAATTCGCAACGACCGTCACCGAGGTGTTCCAGCGGCTCGAGGCCTGGCGTCATGAGCGCGTACCGGGCCAGCAAGAGCAGAGCAGCTACACGTCCGGTTCCAAGACGGTGCTGACCTGGCTCGACTGGATGCTGTCGTCACAAGAATGCACAGAGCTGGTCCAGTTCTTCCCGGAGCCGTTTGTTGACCAGCTGCTGCACATGATGGACGTCAAGGAAGACCCGGAGTTGATGCGTCTGGCGTATCATGTGTACCGCCATTTGCCCAACATTCCGCTGCGCGACGGCGAGGACGACGCCTTCATCCGCAAGCTGATTGACGTCGGCCGGTCGGCGCCCAGCTGGCACCAGCGTCTGCGGGCTTTGATCAACATGCAGGTGGTCTACTTCCGGCGCCTGTTCCTCTCCAGACCAGCCCAGCGCAAGCTCCTGTTCGACGCGGTCGGCGACATGCTGGCCGACGCACAGCTCGAAGTACGCGACTCGGCCGCCGCCACGCTGGCCGGCATGATCCGCTGCTCGCCGGCGTCGATCCGCAACCCGATTATCCAGTCGCTGATGCAGCGCTTCAAGGAGCAGCTCGAGGCCAACCCGATGCCCAAGCGCAAACGGTCCGTTGTGTCGGCCGTCGCTGACTCTGAGAGCGGGCGCGAGACGCCTATTGACACGAAGCGGCAGGTGATCCGGCGGCACGCGGCTGTTCTGGGTCTGGGCGCGCTTATCGAGGCATTCCCCTACGCGACACCGCCGCCTTCGTGGATGCCCGAAGTGCTGTCGTACCTGGCGACGCGGACGGCCAACGACCCCGGCGTGGTGGGCAATGCGACCAAGTCGATTATGTCCGAGTTCAAAAAGACGCGGCAAGACACGTGGATAGTAGACCAGACAGTAAGTGCCCCCCTTTCCTGCTTTTCTGTAAATATTTGGGATCGTCTACTAACAGCGCAGTACTTTACACCTGAGCAATTGGAGGATCTGGAGGGTGTCCTGTGGAAGAGCTACTTTGCATAGACACTTTTCGGTCTGCATTGCCATTGTCGCTGCTGTTGTGTATCCTCTCTTGTATCCAGATTTTTGTATACGTCTATGCTTGCACTGCTTAACGCCCCTTTATTTTCACGCTTGATTATTGCATTTTATTCCATTAGAGAGACGTTTACAAGTATAGTTTCTTTCTTTCTTCTTTTCTGTTTTGGGAACGCGCAACGATAGAAACACAACAACCACGGTGGCGAACGTCGTGTAAATCAAAGGTTTAATCATTTAAAGAATAAATAACATTACACCTAAAAAAAAAAAAAAAAAGAACTTTATATAAAAACAAATTTTATATGTAAAGTCAAATAAAGTTAATTAAATATATATAAAACTAGAACAATTTTTTTTCAAAAAAATTCAACCGTTACTAATTATTTAAAATATACACTGATATTAACTTATATTTTTATTGTTTTATTATATATTATTACGTTTATTATTACTTATTAAAACGTATCAATTTATTATTCGACCGTTATATTTTATTGCCAAAGCTTACTCTTTAAGGGACACCTCGGCCAGGGTTGCCTCGCTTGATGCCTCTGCGATCTCGGTGGTGGCAGTCTCATCCGCCTCTGCCTCTGTCTTGCGGGCACGGCGCTCCTCGGCTTCGATCAGGGCTTGCTCTTCAGGTTGCCTCGCTTGATACCTCTGTAACCTCGGTGGTGGCAGACTCGTCTGCCTCTGCCTCTGTCTTGCGGGCACGACGCTCCTCGGCTTCGATCAGGGCTTACTCTTCAGGAGACATCTCGGCCAGGGCTGCCTCGCTTGATGCCTTTGTAGTCTCGGTGGTGGCAGTCCCGTCCGCCTCGGTCTCTGTCTTTACCAAATGGTCGGGCGCCGGAGGAGGCGACGGCGGCGGGCTCGTCATGGCACCGGCAACACTCGAGAGGTCGGTATCAACGCCGGAGAAGAAGACCAAACCAAGCACCATACACCCTTTCATTCATCCCTTTTGTTGTCTACCACGTCTACTTTTCTCCCCGCTTTATTTATTCTACCCCACACCTTTAACCACGCACTCTACTTGTTTTATTAAAAGGCCTTTACAGGCTAATACACATCCCGTAAGCCGGAAAGTTTACACACATAGTTCTATGGTAGTTTTTTCCCCATGAGGGTTCTGCCTAGCTAGTCGCCAATAGTCAGGATTGACTGAGAAAGGCGGATAATAATAATAATAATAATTTATTGCCAAGATTTATGTATTCTTTCGTATACGATCTTTAGGTAAAGGTTACCGTCGTTATCGTATCGGCTGGCTTTTGAGGCGGCGCGGATTATGATTCGATCGATCTAAGGACCGCCGAGCACCGACGCTATAATATTGCCTAGTCCGTATGGAAGATAGATGACTTTAAGGATAAGGGAAGAAAAATTGTATGGTGAGTTAGAGAAGGCCACTTGTACACTCCGTGTTCGAACCCGATTGCGGATCAGAATTCTGATTTTGGCAGTTGTCATCTCGTACCAGGGTTTCTGGCAGGCCAAATAGGATTAAGATGAAAACTACGCCGCTGATCGCAGTCAAAAACCACATGTTGCTCCTCCATCCAAATTAGGGTCGGCCTCGAAGCAAGTCATGCACCAGCACAATGGTATTTGTATGTGATCTGATAATAATGCATAGGTAACTCAACTAGCATGCCAATAACTACACAATATTTTGCTTCATACAATGTGACCCAATCAATTCCCTTGCTGGAAAATCTCCGCCATCGGCCGTCGGTGCCTCCATGTCGGTGATAACTGCTGACCTGGATCCCACAGTCCAGCTATCACCAGAGTGGGGTTTCTGGATCTCGGCGGCCACTGTCGGGTGTCTTATCACCAACTCCCTTACTGTTGGACAGCCTAGGCCCACTCAGTCTGCCCCCTTTATATAGCCTGGCCTCGGCTCCCTGGGGTTCGTAAGGTCCAGTGTTTCGGCCACATATGAGTTCATCTTGTTTAATCGTCCACCGCAACCTCGCAAGCGAAGACTTTGAGTAGAGTTCATTTGTTGCGCCCAATTGCTACCCTTGCTGTTCAACGTCATTCACCAAGTCCAAAGCAAAATATTACTCCAAGTATCGCGCCACTCTACATTTGAGAAAGTGTCAAATCGCAACTCGCAGCTATGAGCGGTTTTATCGAGGCAGAGCCATACAAGTGGCCACACAACTCGTCGCTCAGCCCAAATACAACGGCTCTTGTCATTATCGACATGCAGATGGATTTTTGTTCACCAGGTGGCTACCTTGAAGCCCAGGGCGTGTCCATCGCTCCTGCTCGAGCTGTCGCAGCCCAGATACAGGTGCTCCTCGCTGCGTTCCGGAAAGCAGGGTATCCCGTCTACCATACCCGCGAAGGCCACCGTCCTGACCTCTCGACGCTGTCGAGCCGCGAGCTGCTACGAAGCCGAAACAATGCAACTGGCAAGGGCATCGGCGACGTGGGGCCACTTGGCAGATTGCTCGTTCGCGGCGAGAAGGGACATGAAATCATCCCCGAGTTGGCCCCCCTCCCATCGGAGCCGGTCATTGACAAGCCTGGGCGCAGTGCCTTTCAGCACACGGACTTTAAACTTCTTCTTGATAATCGAGGGATCAAGAATCTTGTCCTATGCGGCGTCACGACAGACGTTTGCGTCACCAGCACGATGCGGGATGCCAGTAAGTTCAACGTAGAATGGCGCGCTGGGACGCTCGGAATCCTCTCTCCTCTCTCCCAATGCCATATCATATCTGCTAACAAGGCTTTCCTAGATGACATGGGTTTGGACTGTCTGCTGGTAGCCGACGCGTCCGCTGCTGCAGAGCAAGACCTGCATGAAGCGGCTGTGAGAAGTGTCTGTGGCGAAGGGGGTATCTTTGGTGCTATAAGTACCACAGACAAAATCCTTGGAGCTTTAGGCGTGTAGGGATTGATCACTTTGAATTGAGCGAGTTCACAGGATGGACTGGACACAATGGAAACATATAAATCACATGGACTCACGTCTCGGAATACTGCATGCCTTTTACTGTGCGAAGCCTACAAACAGGTCATTCTCGAGGATTCTAATAGTATGTCGTACAATAAAATGAAATACATTTTATAGGAATAGATTACTCATATTATCCCGGTGGCTGGAGTGATGGGTCCTCCAGGTCCAGCGTTGGCTCGAGAAACGAATATGACCCGATGGCGCCCCATAGCTCATCCATGGAGCTGTCGTCGGCCACGCCAAACAGTGCGAAATCGGGCGAGATCCCCGACATGTACGGATCCCGCTCTCCGTTGTTCACGACATCCAGTGGCGGCCCCAGATCCGACGGCGTCGACTTTGGCGGCCCTGCTCCACCACTGCCACCGCTACCACCGCTACCACGCTGCTCCGCCTCCACACTGCTGTTGACCGCCGCCGCCACACTGGTCCGTAGGGTCTCGAAGCCGCGGATAAACCCCGGGTGCTGGCCGCCGCGGGTAAACTGCAGCTCGAGATGCTCGGTGGCGGTGATGAGAAGCTCGAGGTCGGCGCGGACGAGGCGTTTTGTGGGGTTCTTGACAATGTGGAGAGCGAGGATGACGGCGGCGAGGAAGAGCGGGGTGCTCGACGTGAGGAGGGTCTGTGCGGCGTCGTGGTTGTGGTTGTGGTTGTGGTTGTTGTTATGGTTATGGTTATGGTTGAGATCGACGTCACTGTCATTGAGAACGTGGTGGATGGTGGCGCGCGCGGTGGCGGTGCAAATGTTCTCGGCCTGCACGAGACGGGCATACGACGGCAGACGGGGGCCGAGCCGCTTGACCTCGTCGACGAAGAACTGTGTGGGGAAGACGAGGGAGGCGCGGAGCAGGGTTGTTTGCGCCTGGTGGTACTGCAGTGTGAGAAAGCTCGAAATGTGTTGTTGGTGCGGCTGCGGCTGCGGCTGCGACGCGCTGCTGGCCGTGCCGTCTGCGTCTGGCAATGTCTTCTCCCACGCCAGGAGCTGTTGGTCCAGTGTGCCGATCTGGGACAGGAGCTGCCAGGCCGAGGTCGGCTTTTGTCGGTAGAGATATTTGCTGATCTGGCTAAGAATGCGGGCGAGTGCGACCCAGAGCGCGAAGACGTCGCCCGTCTCGTTTGACGGAACGGCCTGGTCGATGTCGTCATCAGTAATGGCCGACGGCCGGCCCGTCTCCAATTCCATGAGCTTTTCGAGGGCATAGCACGACCACCAGACGCGGGCATGCAGATCGAACCCTCTAACGCCTGCTGTAACGCCTGCTGTAGCGCCTGCAGCCCCTGCCTGGGTTTTCCGGCGAATCTGCCGGTGCAATCCAATGGACTGCGCAACACGGACGGCCTGCGCCACGACGTGCCATGCCTGTCCTTCCTTGCATCGGCATCGCAGCACGACGGCCATCAGGAGCAGGGCCTGCACACTCGAGAGGTACGGCGTGCCCACCAGATGCGCCAGCAGGCTGTACGCGGCCGTCACAAAGGCGTTGCCCCGTTCGGTGGGGCCGCCAGCCACCTCGTCGGTGCCGATGGCGATGATGGCGAAGAGGATGGCCAGCCGGGGGACGTGGGCCTGGGTCAGCTGTGTGTGTGCCTGTGGCGAGGCGTAGTCGGACCGCTGGAAGAAGAGAATGTCGGCCTCGACGGACGCGCGGTCGGCGACGGGGTAGATGGGCCAGATCCGCGTAAAATACGTGTCCAGACAGGCGACGAGGGCCGGCTGGTCCGGCAAAGGCGGGAGCAGCGTTGTCAAGGAGGGCGAGAAAGGCAGGGGAAACTCCTCGACGTGGCGCATGCCACTCTGGAAATGCGACGAAATGGTCTGCAGCCCTTTGCGGCGGAGGTAGATGTTGACGAAAGTGGACAGGCACTGGATACTACTGCCGCCCATATACTGGGAGAAGGAGGGGAGGGGGCAGAGGGGAAACTATGTGAGCATGGATGCGAAAAAATACTGGGAGAAGTAGACATGTCCTCACCTTTATTATGTGTGAATTGCTGCTCTCTGTGTTGACAGCAAAGTCTGGATCCGTTTCATTGTCATTGTCATTGTCATTGACGTTGTGATTAACGTTGGCTTCTCCACCTCCACCTCCACCTCCACCTCCACTGGCACTGATGCTGCTGATGCTGGTCTGGTATCCCCTGGACACCCACGAGACGGTGTCGGCAGAGGAGCTGCCGATACTGTTCATGCTTCCCATACTGCCGATGCTGCCAATGCTGGCGGCGGTGCCGGCGGGACTCATTGACATGGCATGTCTCGGTGGCGTAGACGCGTCCGCCCCGCTCTGCGCCTGCACGGGGCCGTGTTTGGGAATCTGCACCTGGTTGCGGTGGGTCGCGGCCGGGTTCTGGCCGGGCATCAGGCCGTCTTTCGTGGCCCAGCGGCGGACGTTGGTTGGCCCGTTTTCCGGGTACCGCGGGTCCGTGGTCTCGCACTCCTCGTCGCGCAGCCAGCAGTTGCGGCATTTGGGCGTCTCGGTGTCGCACCGGACCTTGCGCTTGCGGCAGTTGTTGCACGCGAGGCTCAGACGGATGCGTTTGGCGTGGTTGGCCGAGGCAGACGACATGGGGAATGCGATGCGTATGGAACAGCAGAACAGAAAGGAACAAAGAACAGTTCGAAAAGAACGAGGTTGGCTTCACTTCACAGCGAGACAGTAGAACGGGGCTGACAAAAGGCCTAATATCTCCGGTCTCTTTTGTGACCTTGGACTCATGCGGGGTATCACTACTTTTCCCCGAGGGAACGGACTTCGTCGGAATGTGGAGAAGGATCACGGTGTAGCCGGTAATCATTACGAGGTCCTTTCTTTCTTTTCTTTTCTTTTCTTTTTCTTTTTTTTTTTTTTTTTTTTTTTTTTTTTGTTCTTGCGGGACATACATGTTATTTATCAAATTTATTTATCATATTTTTGGTTTGCATTTTTAGTTTGCATTTTTGGGTTGCTACAAATATTCAAAAGCCATGTATCAATTGTAAAGCCCTCAAAGGCCGCATCAATACTGTGCGCCCCCTCTACACTTTAATGTAGGGAATGCCCGTCAATTTAAAGGCCCTCTCGCTCAACACGGCGTCGTTCAACGGCCAATCTCTCTTTACATGGTCGGGCTTGCCATTGCGAGTCGCCTCGTTGGTGCCAGAGTGCAGGGCATTGGGCCAGTGCGTGGTGCCGACTCTCTCTGTTGTTCGTTAGCAGTGCGTGCGTTTCTTTACGGATTGCTGGTTTCGCTTACTCTCGTAGGCAGCCTTCTTGCGGACCAGATCCTCCTGAGAGGCATCGGCCACCGGCATAAAGCACGTGTACGTAGCAAGTCTGTCCTGCTTGCCCGTGGCCGGCACGTTGTAGTGCGGCGTCCGCGAGTCCCCTAGGCCAACGGTTAGCAATTGAATTGATTCGACAACAAAGACAAAGCCCAGGAAACCAGGAAAGGAAACCAGGAAAGGAAACCAGGAAAGCACTCGGGACATACACAAAATCAAGTCGCCGGGCTCAGCCTCGACCTTGACCCACTCGAGCTTGTGGTCCTTGAGCCACTGCATGCCCTTGTCCGTGAAGCCGTACCACTCCTTGGTCCACGCCGGAATGCGCTCTTCGGTGCCGAGGATCTCCTTGTGGAACTGCTCGCTGACGGCGTGGCCGCCGCGGCAGACAATCAGGCCGCCGTCGTTGGGCCCGTTGGGTAGCAGGTTGACCAGGCCCTGCAGGCAGCGGAACCCGGGCCGCTCGGGATCCTGGTCCTGGTGCGGCCACGGGTTGTTGGGCGGCAGGTTGTCGCGGTGGCTGAAGCCATAGTTGATGGTGTCAAAGGACACCAGCAGATCCTCGGTGCCGTACACCGTCTCGAAGGCGCGGTAGACGCCCGGCTCCGAACGAATCGCCCACACAAAATCCTCGTGGCAGGCGCCGTATGGGAGCAGCATGCCCTTTTCGTTGATGACGGGCAGCTTGTCAGGGTGGACCGTAGAGGGGTCGTTGCGGTCGTAACCAAGGTTGCTGTCGTGCGTTAGTAATCGTACTTCACGACGGTTTCATAAAGACGATTTCATGTGTTGAGAACGGGAGGAACTTACAACGACTCGAGCAGCGCATACATCTTGTCTGCATACTCGAGGGCTCTCTCGCGAGGAACGGCGCCCTTGACGACAGCATAGCCGTCGCGGACCAGGTCGTCGCGAAAGTCGCCAAACGTGGGATCCGTGCCATCGCATTTCATGCGGTAGCCAGATGCGGGAATGGCGGCGACGGGCACAGGGCCAGTCGAAGCAGTGATGGTCTCAGTAGCCATTTTGAATTGGAAATTTTGTAGAAGCGTGGATTGCAAGTGATGAAAGATATGGGGACATGGACAACGGGCCTTGAACAACGGGCCTTGAACAGAGACCAATGAGTTTGTTTATACCTGTGAGTTTGTTCCCCTTCCATTACCTATGCAACCTATGTCGCCTTCATTCAGCAGAGCACGGTGTAGAGCAGCATCAACGCGATCTCGGCCCGGCTCCGAAGTGGGTCCCGGCTCGGTTCACAGCCGTACTAGCGTGACAGCATGTGCGGGGATGTGTCCATTGACAAGCTGGGAAATCCACTAGTTTCTGGGGTACGTCGCGTGGAGCCGACCTGGTCCATGAACGTGGGACAAATAAGGGGCATTTCAATTATTTAAATAGGAGCGGCTGGCGTGAGACTTTGGATGCAAAAGGATCTGCATCTGCCAACACGCAAGGCGAACAAGAAAACCTCCATTCATCGATCTGTTTGCCGTCATGGCCGACACAGAGAACACAGAGAAGCCTCAGCTGGCGCATGTCGGAGACGACATGCACTCGGATATGTCAAAGGCGTCCAAGCCGGCCCACGAGCACATCGAGGGCAATGCGCTTCTGGTCGACAAAGACGGCAATATCCGCAGGCTGCCGATTCCCTCGAACAACCCCAACGACCCTCTGAATTTCAAGACATGGGAGAAGGCCGCCATCGTTTTTTGTTGTTGTTGGTTCTGTAAGTCCCTTCAAAGTGGTCCCTGATCTTGTAAAGTAAAGTCCCACCGCTAATGTTTACCAGCCCTCCTTAGTCTTGCTCTTGCTGGCGGCCTGGGCCCGATCCTCGGCATCTTCTTTCAGCTGTACATGCCGCAAGGCTACGATGCAAGCCACATCACGTTTCTGCTCACGATCCCGAACCTGTGCATTGGCCTGGGCAACTACCTCATCCTGCCCGTGTCGCTCGCCTTCGGCCGCCGGCCCGTGTTCCTTTTCTCGAGCGTCGTCCTCTTGGCCGCCACCATCGGCGCAGCCGCACAGAACGACTACAAGGCCCATCTGGCCACCCGGACCATCCAGGGCCTCGCCACCGGCGCGTCCGAGTCGCTGCTGCCCCTGATGCTGACCGAAGTCACGTACTTGCACCAGCGCGGCAAGGTGTTTGGCCTGTACTGGATGGCGCAGAGCATCTTTAGCGCGGTGCTCAACATTTCCAGCAGCTACATTGGCGCCAACCTGGGCTGGCGCTGGTACTACTGGATCTTTTCCATTCTCGTCGGCGTCGGCATTGTCCTGACGTTCTTCTGTGGCTTTGAGACGCGCTTCAGCCGGCCGGCCACCAGCATCGACGGCGTGGTCGTTGTCACGGACGAGTTTGGCGTCACGCATGTCCTCCCCGACGACCAGGCCCAAGTCCACCTGGCGGAGATGCAGCAGGGCGAAGGCGATGCTGCGCAAGACAGTGAATACGCCACCACCCGCCGCACCTACTGGCAGAAGCTCAAGCCGTGGTCCACGCCCCACCCGCAGCCCTGGCGCATGATTGTGCTGTCGTGGGTCCGCATGGCCCAGTGCATGACGTCGCCGGCCATTCTCTTCGTCGTCCTGTCCGCCTCCATCACGCTGGGCTGCATCGTCGACATGTCGCTGACGTACGACGCCGTGCTGCAGGCCAAGGGCTGGGCCGCCCAGGACGTGGGCCTGCTCAATATCGGCTCCATTGTCGGCGCTCTGATTGGTGCCGCGTACTCGACCTTCGTCGGCGACCGGTTCGTGCTGTGGCTGGCCAAGCGCAATGCCGGCGTGCACAAGCCCGAGCACCGCCTCCTTGTGCTCATCCCGCCGGCGTTCCTGGGCATGGCCATGCTGCTGCTCTACGGCTTCGTCGCCGCCAACGAGCACGCCTCCTCCTGGGGCATCGTCGTCGCCTACACGCTCTACTCGGTCGCCTGGGTCACGGTCCTGATTGTCACCACGACCTTTGCGGCCGAGGCCGCGCCCAAGCACCCGGGCCCGGCCCTTGTCATGGTTGTCGGCACCAAGAACATTATTTCGTTTGGCTGGACGTATGGGCTGACGCCGCTGATGGAAAAGGGCGGGTACGCGTATGCCTACGGCGTTCTGGCGGGCGTCTTCGGCGCATGCTTCCTGCTGGGCATCCCCGTCTACGTGCTGAACCCGCGCTGGCGTCGCTATGCGGGACGCATGGACCAGCGCCATGGTGTTGTGTCGACAGACTAAAGTTATGGGGGTTGGGGTTGGGGAAGGCGGTCACGACAGTACGTAGTAATATTATAATAGTCGCTGAATACAACGAGTGAATAATTAAGAGAATAATTAAGTGCATAACTAAGTGAATAATTGAGTAAATAACCACCGAATGAGCAGTAGAGGCTTGGGCCTTCTGTAATACGGGACTGCCTATGAAGTGATGATGAAGGCGGTAGGTTGATCTGCCATACAATTCGGATGATCCGAACCGAAGACCTTCCATACGGTTCTCGCTAAATGAATAGTTTAAAGGAAAAGTTTTCTTAATTCATAATAGTTTTGTTAATGCATGTCACACGCCACAAGGAACATAAAGTAGCTGAGTAGGTAACTGAGTAGATTTCTGAATCTGTATCTGTATAAAGGACAACCTCTGCATATTGCAGTCCTGGCTCAAAGAACTGGTCCGAAGCGCAACGCATGTCCATCTCCACCTCCCCTCAGTCTCAGTACTCCTCGACTTCACTAAATGTCTTGTACGGCCGGGGCAGGGGAACATCCAGCTTGCGGCTGCGGTTCGGGCCAAAGATGTCTGCTTTCTGATTGTGTTAGCGGCTGAGCTGCCCCAGTTGGTCCTATTTTGGTCCAGTCCTAGTCGTACCTTGACAGCCGGCTCGTCGGGCGTCGGCATAAAGACGGCCTTGCCATCGTCGCCAAAGTAGGCCAGGTCCTTGTCAAAGGCAACCTGGTTCTTGGCCGCAAACGTGATCCAGTTCTCGCTAAACGGCGCACGGGCCACCTCGAGGCAGCGGAAGTGCCAAATCTTCCACTCGCCGTCCTGCTTCAGGAAATCCAGCGCGTACTGGCACCACACCCAGTGCGCCCACACGCGCTTGCCGTCCACGTTCTTGTCCAGCGGCTCGTACAGGTCCTCGGGCATGGCGCCGACGTTGCTGGGGTCCGACATGCCCGACTCGACGCCGGCCATGAGCCAGAAGCCCTTGGCCGTCTCGCCGTCCTCGGCCACCTCGATGAGGGGCGTCGTCGTCTCGTGCAGGATCAGCTTGCCCTTGGGCGAGGGACGGCCCGTGTGGTACTTCATGACGCTGTCGTAGTCCGTGTACACGCCGACGTTGGTGTATTGGGCGTGGATGCCCGGCGTGCCGCGGGCCACCCAGAGCGGCTTGATCTGCTCGTCCTCGAACACGTTGTGCAGGTGCATGTACTTGCTAAAGACGTTTTCCACGGCACCGCGGTCGTGGGCCTGGGCGTGTTAGGCGCTTGTGCGGGGACAATTGACAATAATTGACAATAATTGGCGTGGAATTTGCACTTACTCGCTGGGCTAGACGCTCGGCGGCCACGACACGGGCCTCGAGAGCGGCAATGGCGTCTTGGGATGACATGTTTCGGGGTTTTAAGAGGTCGGTATCGATTTAAGAACTGTGCTATATGTGTTGCTCAAAGTGCCTTGGAGTCCTTGGAGTTCTTGGAGTATCAAAACTGCTCCCCAGACTCTACATGCTTCTTATAGTTGTACCTCATTTCCTCATTTGGACATGTTGATATTGCTGGTCTCGCCTGGCCAAACCGAGGATCATGGCCTCCGGCTGCCCTCCGAGCCGGTCGTTCGGGGTCCGGAAACAAAGTCCCAGGGCTGGTTGTCTGCTGATCTAAAAAAAGGCAGCGTTACCAACATGGGGATAGTGCTGCATCTCGACCTTGTCTTCACCTCTTTGACGCATACCCCGCACCAACACTAGGGAGGAAGCCCAACATTGCGGAGAAACCTCCTGTCAGTGTGCCTGGCAGACGCAAACGTTCCTCGTCCAAATGTAAAATGTAACACTCCACATCCCGGTCCTCGGGTAGTGTGACACGTGGACTAAATACCAGGCCAACTAATGGCGGATTGATTATTTGTCTTGGCGAATCAGGACACTTGGTCGCGGGTGCCCACTTTCAATCATGTTCATTATGCTGCGTGAAACAGGAACAGACAGAATACTCCGTATTACAGATGAATTCCACCCCAGCCATCAGCTTCAGTTGTCTTGTGAATTGGCAATCTCGGCGATTCGTTCTTTGATTCTGGGGACCAAAGGGTGTGCCAGCCCCAAGCCTTGCCCACCAATCTTCTCGGCGCCATCAAGAAACTCTTGCCACGTTCGCAGCTCGTCCTCCGACTTGCGCTGCTTGCGATAACACATTGCGAGAAGCGCAATATTACTCAGCCGGTCGGTGTGCTCGCCGTTTGGATCGCCAAACCGGCGGTACAGGTCCTTGTCCATGAGCTGTCTGAACAAGGCTTCCGCCTCGCGGTACCGTTCCAGGCCCGTCAGCACCTGAGCCTGAATCGTACGTGCCATGATCATGCCGACGTGGTCGGGGGCAATAATGCCAGTAGCCAGGTCCAGACCCCTGTCGACCAAGCGCTCGGCCGCCTCATGGTTCCCGAGTGCTGAATATACGCGAGCCAAGTGCAGCATGGCCAACAGAGTGAAGGGGTGTTCGGAGCCGAGCCGTGTCTTGCGCTGGTCAAAGACAAATGTCATGGCCGCCAAACTCTTCGCTAAAGCCGCTGGGTCCCCCATATCGCCGGTCGGCACACCGTGCCGAAGATGGCTGGTGGCCCACTCCTGTTGCGCCGCGAGCGTTTCCAGGTGCTCTTTGCCCAGCGTCTCACGCAGGCCGTTCAAGGCGATGCGCAGGTGGTCCGTGGCCGCGTCGTACTCCATCGCCCAGTACAGCACCTGGCCGAGGCCGATGGTCGCTTTGAGCGTTTTCACGTGCAAGGAACCATGGACGCGCTTCATCGCCGCCAGTGTCTCTGTGTGCAGCTCCCGAGACGCGCCCCAGCGCCCTTGGACTCGGAGACACGTGCCCAGCCCGTCGGCGACATCGAGCGTCAGCGCATCGTTTTCGCCAAAGGACGCCCTGCAAAGCGCATACGCATCGCGCAGCCACGTGGATGCCACGGCAATCTCGGACATGGCAAAGAGGGTCTGGCACAGCAGCAGAGACAGGTAGATGGCCAGCCGATGCCCGCGGCCCAGCCGCTCGGAAACGAAGCCGTGTGCACGCTCCTGCAGCGCCCGTGCGGCCTTGTAGCGGCCTGTCTCGACAAAGACAAGACTGAACCGCACGTCCTGCTCCAGTTGCAGCCGTCGGTAGGTGCTTTCGCTCCGCCTAGGCAACAGCCACTGGTACGGTGCGCGCAGCGCATTCTGCGCAATCTCCTGGTCTAGCAAACGCTTGTGTTCCAGGACATCTACAACGTGTGGCAGAAGCTCCCGCATGCGGCGGCGCTCCTCCTCATCGCCCTCGCCGCGTCTCTCATCCCCGGACGCGGCACCACGGTCATCCACGGTATACACGGGCCGGGGTATGCTCAGGGCGAGGGTCGTCATGGACACCTGACACCACAGCGCCTGGTACGCCGTGCGCATCTTGGGCCGGTTGCGCACCCATTCGTGGACAAGGCTGTGCATGCTGTACAGGTCGTCTGTGCTGTCCTGGACGGAGACGAGGGACCGCTCAATGAGCACGTCGAGCGCATGCCGGAGACGGACACGGACATAGCGCTCCAGCACCGGCGCAGGGAGACGGTTGGGATTGCGTAGCGCGGCCGGGACAGGCGCGGGACCGGTGGCAAACTTGCCTATGAGATAGGCGCGCAATTCCCGAAGCAAGGCGGGCCACGACAATGCAGCTTTCTCTTGGGCCACCACCTGAGAATGTCTCCGCTGCCGGTCATTTGCAGAACCGACTCTGGGCGCATTTTGGGCTGCTTGTTCTTCCACGAGCGGATTTGTGGCAGCCTTGACGAGAACTTCAAGGCTGATGTTTTGGCAGTGGAAAAACGAAAACACGTGCAAAAGCTCGACTGCATCTTGGAATTTCGTCTGGTGAGACCGTTGCAGCAGGGACTCGTAGAGAATCTCGTAGGTAGAAAATACACTGAAGCTGGCATCGTCGTGCTGCTCGTCCTGTGCATTGTTGACAGGGCTGCGCGAGCTGACTTTGATGGCCTTGAGCTGCGCGTTGTAAAAGGACAGATACTGTGACCATTTCACACCCTTGAGAATCGCCGTGCCAGCATGAACGAGGGCCAGTGGCAGGCATTCGAGGGAGTGGCAGATTTGGCTCACATGCTCTTTGTTTAATGTATCCACAGCAGACTGCCCCGCGGCCTTGACAAGGAATGTCTCCGCCGCCTTGGCACCCAGTGCGCCCAGCCGAATGCTTCCGCGCCCCGCGTTTCCATGAACCCGCAACGTTGGATTCCGCGTAGTGATCAGTACACAGCCCCGGCCATCCGGCGGCAGAACGTCGTCCATCTTCATGTTCTCGGAATCGAGATTGTCGACAATAAGCAACCACGGCATGCCGCAGCTTTGTAGCCACCGTTTGGCGGCCAGCGGACTGGGATGCTGGCCCACGTGCGCGGCCATCTCGGTGTAGCCGCTCGATACCGTTTTCTGGGAGCTGCCATCCACGACAAAGACGCCCCAAAAGCGGTTCCGGCAGTCCAGGGCAAACTTGCTGGCCAGTTCCGTCTTGCCGCATCCGCCGATCCCGTAAATGACGAACCGCTGCTGGCTCTCCTTCCAGGGGTCTTCAAAGGCCGTTTTGAGAATGTCGAGTTGATCTTCGCGCCCCGAAAAATAGCTCTTGACAATCCGTGTGTTGAAAAAGTACTTGTTTCGCACAATCGAGCAACTCCTGGCAACGGCCATGGCCGCATCGAGAGCGTTGCTCACGGCTTGCGTGCTGTATTGTTGGCTCCTCGTCACGGCCTTCTCTGCGCCCTGGACATGAAACCGGATCTCGCGCGCGACGCTGTCCCTCTGTGTTTTGGGCATCTCCGGCCCGCCACGCAACATAGTAATGGAGGTGAGAAGGGCAGCTAGAACGTGGTTGTACACAAGGACCGTCGCGTGGGCCACATTGTGCCAGGCCTCTTGCCCGTGGTTCGCTTCGTATGCCTCCGTCTCACGGCTCCGCCGGCCCTCGGACTCAATGATGGAAGGCAGAGGCTGTATGGAACCGCGGCACTCTTCAAGGACGGCTGTCGTGCAACGCGAGACGGTTTGCAAAAGTCTTTCGTCGGGCAGAAAGCCTTGGTGGGTGATGGCTGGGCTGCGGGTTTCGCCAGTTGCAATGTCGTGGTGTGCTCGGACAACGATGGTGAGATTGTTGATGGTCTCCAAAAAGTCCGTCATTTGCCCACTCGCCGTCGTCCAACTCTGGGCTCTTTCCACGGCATCTCGGATGATTTTGAGCTTTTCCAGCAGGTCACCGGTCCCACGGACGGTGGTGGAGTTATTGATATTCATATTTTATCCGCACCGATCCAAGTGTCACGTCCAGTGTCACGACTTGTGGAGTATTGTGGGTCACCGTGGGAGCGGCTGGGGCCGAGAACTAGTGTAAGCTAGTGTCAACCTCACTGCGTTTTGAAGTGGATTAATGCGTCGTTGATGAGATACAAAGATGTGTTTTCATTCATTATGGGTTGTCTTCTTCGTTTTGTAATTTTCCATGCCCGCTCTCTCTTCCTCTCTGTCCTTTTTTGTGCTGTAGAGATCGAGGAGCTGATATGGTGAGGACACAGGAGCGGGGTAGATGGACATGAGTAAAACGGACAAAGGAAAAACCGGTGTGCCCGTCTGCGGCTGATCTACAGAGTATAGAACTGCAGTTTGCTGAATGAAGCAGTCACCCTTTTCAGCTCAAGAGACAGGCCTGCGAGGAATATGAGTAGCGGTTGTACATTAGCTCGGCCCCCCAAATTTTAAATTTGTAGCGCCACACTTCTATGGCCGTAACCGAAATATGGATCATGTGGTTGTTGTTTTCTTTTTCCTTTTGACTGCGCACGATGAGTCCTGATATCTGATTTCGGCGTATGTCGTACTCCGTAGGAAGTTTTCCTTTTCATTACGATATACCACATACGTTTCGGTAGTCAAGATCGCGCCCTTCAAGCTCGGTACAACATTTTGTACGTGTTGTTTCCATGTGCCCCATGAAATAATGTAGAATTTGCATGCTACGTGCAGTTACATGCTCGTGCCCGTTAGTTATAGACCCAGTTAAATTCCCTTGATCCACAAATGCTTTTGGCGCCCATTCTATTTTGGACTTTCCAGGGTCATACGGCCCACTTCTGTCACTTTCTTTGCGACAAACCATCACTGCGTTGTACAACGTCAAGACAACTGGTAGCATATTGCCGCGGGTTTAGACTAGGCCTGAGACGTCCTCATCCTGGAATGATTTAATAATGCAGAGTATTACTCCGTGCGGTATTTCTCGTGCCAGAACCCAGTACAACGAACGCACCAATTGCAGACTCTGCAGTTATCGTGGGAAGGTCCCTACAAAATGGCCGGCTGCATTTGTTGTGCTTCATTCGTAGGCGCTGGCGCCTTGTCCCGTCAGCCCCCGCTTGGCTGTTGATTTTATTGGTTTCAGCCTTCTCATCACTGTGATTCTCGACCCTCTGTTACATTGGCAAACGCGCATCGTTCCGACAAACGTTGAAATACCATCCACTTTGTAAAACCATGTGCAGAATATCAGTCCCAACAAGCCCAAGAAAGGGGGGGGGAGGGGTGGTATTTGCCAGTTGTTGCGTAGGTTATGGCCAATCGTATATCAGGAGAAAATTATGAGGCTCAAAACTACCAAAATTAAGAAAGACACACCCTCAGTGCATTAGCACGAGAATTTTGGCCAAGAAATAAGGGACCTGCCGGAAACGGGAAGTGTCCGCTAGAACGAGGGGTCTTGTGGATGTTTCTTTGTCCATCGCTCCCTCCCTAGTTCCCCGCCGGGCTGGTCCAACAGCAATGAATAAAACATATACCTACATTTCCCCTGAGAGCTCAAGATGTACGCCTTTTCTGTTTCCCACAAACATGGTACAGTTGTACGAAACTCCCAACCGCCTTATTTCCAACTCTTTCCCACCACATTCGCCGCGACATGCTTCCGACAGACAACACGGACGGTGGTCCGGTCGGACTACAGGCCAGCCATCATCCCGTCCTCTACCTGGCTTTGACCGTCGTTTTCAGTGTCGTTTCGTATTATTTTATCAAGCGAAGACAACAAAAACGGGCAAGCACACAGTTAAAAACACCATGCATAACAAGACTGCTCGCTGACAAAATGTGTGCTCGTTTCAGCTGGAAACCGTCATGGCCGAGCAATACGGGTGCGCGCCGGTTCTTCCGTTCGTGCCATACAAGTGGCCTCTCGCGCTCGACCTTCTTAAGCGACAGTACGAAATCGTGTGTGGCGAGCACACCTTTGAAGAGCTGACACCGTACTTTGAGATTGCCGCCACCGCCTGTGTTCACTTTTTCGGCGTCACGGGATATTTCACCACCGACCCGGAGAACGTTGAGGCCATTCTCTCGACGAACTTCAATGATTACGGCCTTGGCAGCCGACGCATGGCTGCGTTCCCGCTCTTGGGCGAGGGCATCTTCTCGCAAGACGGTCCGACCTGGAGACACTCGCGGGAGCTGATCAAGCGCCAGTTTTCCCGTGTGCAGAAACTGACGCCGCAGGCACTGACGGTGCATGTGGATGACCTGATCGACGACATTCGCTGCGCTGCTGTGGATGCAGACGGCTCGGGTGTCGTGGACTTGAAGCCGCTCATGTTTGAGTACACGTTGAACACGACCACAATGCTGTTGTTTGGTGAGCCGCGCAACAGCATGGGCATGGATGTGGAAAAGGGGAACGCAGTGCGCGACAACTTTGACGCGGCGTGCTTTGCGCTGGGCATCCGCGTCCGCCTCGCCGAGGGCGCCTGGCTCTACAATCCGCCCAAGTTCCGCACGGCCTGCAAGGCGGTGCGTGACTGGGCCACATTCTTTGTGGAAAAGGCCATGCAGTACAAGAAGGACTTTGGCGAAGGCGCTGCTGCTGAGAAATACGCCTTTATTATTGACCTGTGGCGAGACATGCAGGACGTGGAGCTCGTGCGTGATCAGTTGCTGCACATTCTGGTGGCCGGGCGCGACTCGACAGCCATTCTATTATCCTGGACGTTGTGCGTTTCTTTTTCCTTGTTAATTTCGCATCCTTTTGTTGTGTCCTTGTGCAAGTGTCGCTAACCACATAGTTTCCATCTCGTTCGCAATCCGGACGTCCTCGACCGTCTCCGAAACGAGGTTGCCTTGGTCCCCAAGGATGTCCCGCTCACGCGTGAGCAGATTCTGAAACTGCCCTTTCTCCGGTGCTGTTTAAACGAAAGTGAGTTTTCCAGGCTCTTGGCTGTCCTTATTCCCCGGCTCGGCTTCGGATCTTCTCATTTAACACACACCCGCACATCCCAGCCCTCCGCTTGTACCCAACGTTACCAATGAACATTCGCTTTGTCACCAAAACTACCGTTCTGCCGCGTGGTGGTGGACGCGGCGGCCGATCCCCCGTTCTTCTACCGAAAGGAACCGGGATTGGCTATTCCGTCTACCATCTCCACCGCCTCGAGTCCATATACGGGCCCGACGCCAAGATATACCGACCCCAACGCTGGGAAAGCGGCGAATTGATCAAAAAGGCACGTCTGGGCGCCGGATTTGTCGACTTTAACGGAGGACCGCGAGTCTGTCTAGGAAGTATGTTATCTGGTTTCTTTGCTGCGAAACACTTGGCGTCTTTTCCGATTTTGAAGCTAACGTCGGATAGAGGACTTTGCTTTGATGGAAGCCAGCTACGCCATCATTCGCATTCTCCAGACATTTCCCAATCTCCGACTTGCTCCCGGGGTCGAACCCGGCCCAGTTGGTTCCGAACGCCATACATACACGATTGGCTTGTCGCCCACGGATGGAGTGCGCGTTGTAGTCTAACCTATGGAAATGATGGTGATGGTTATTGCAGATTAGAATAAATAGTTTGAGATATCGGTGGACCATGAGTATCCAGGAGTCTGTGGCCTACGACATTCAATCACCCAATCATCCACTCACCCTCACTTTGTGTAAATAGAGTAAATAATATCGCTTCTTGCACGTTGCCTCTTACCGCCCTTCCCAAGCCAGCTGCCCCTCTATGCTGCAGCGGTATTCTATTTTAGTATTTTCCAGCCTCACAAAATAAAATAAAAAATATGATAGGCGAAGAAGGTGTCTATTATTTCAAAGGAAGCGCCAACTTCCCCTGACTGGCCTAGAGAAAGACAGGCTGGGCTCCCGTATTTCTCTTATTTGAGTCCTTGGGTGGATATGGAGTTCCTACCATTAACTCTCTCCCCCCTCAGTGTCTTTTGTCATCGTGTTTAAGCACCACGCATTCCATTTTATTCCAGTACGCCTTTATCAACGAAGCAAACAAGGCAACAAAACGAACAGAATCCGATCTAGTCCTTACTATATCCGCAGTCCCTGTTCCTCGGCCATGACTCGGACGGCAAATAGCCCGTTTCTTTATCCTCCCCTGCCACCGGATACAGACAGTCTCCGTATCCTCTCCTTGGCTGCCGGCCGATTTTACGATCCATTGATCTGTTCTCTGCGGTCTTTCGGTTTCGAAGACAGGCCAAGTTATGTTGCACTCTCTTACAGCTGGAACTGCTCACATCCGGACACAACTTCCATTCCGATGCCACAACAAGGAGACACCATTTCGTCTGCCCAATCCGCTCCGCTCCGCTCCACATGCATCATTGTTGACGGCAAGCCGTTTTCCGTTACACGCAATCTCCACCTTGCGCTGTTGCATCTTCGCTCGCCCAACCAGCCAGTATCCTTATGGGTAGACGCCATTTGCATCAATCAGAGCGATGACGCGGAACGCAGCTCGCAGGTTTCGCTCATGTCGGACATTTACAAGACCGCATATCGGGTCATCGCATGGGTCGGCATCAAGAGCTACACGGGGACAGCTGGTATTTGCAATGCAATGGCCATCTCGTGTGCGGCCGGCAAGTCACAACACGCGGCCGTGGACTTGACGGAACAAGGCATGGCAACACGCGGCTACTCTCCAGAGCCCAGCAAGGAAGCCGTTTATCGCATTGTGCGCAGCGCATACTGGTCGCGGTTATGGATCGTACAAGAAACACATCTTGCGCATGCACTCGATGTGGTGCTTGGAGCGGACATTTGGCCGTTCGAGCGCCTCTGGGAGCACGTTTCTTTGGCCCAAGAGTGGCTGCCCGCCTCCGACACTCTTTTGGCCATGGAACAGGTAGCCCAGATCAGGAGCAAGCGGTATCACAGCTCTCTGACACTGGAGAACTTGATCGAACGGTTTTCGAGAAGTGGATGCCGCGAACAGCAGGATCGGGTCTTTGGTCTGCTCGGGTGTGCCATCGACGTCCAAGCCACGGTCCCGAGCTCCGCGGATGGCTCCCAACATAATGATAATGATCCTGTTGATCCGTCGCCACGGCGAGGCATCGGGTTGATCAGCGTGGACTACACCTGCTCGTTGTACGCCATCTGGGAGCGCGTCGTCCGCCTGTGCTACTTTCAGGCAGAAGAGGTCGACATCCGTTCGCAGTTCTCGGATCCGGCAATCGCCTCCGATGGCATCAACGAACGACAGTTTCGAATTGTTCGTACTGCGGGTATTGTGCAACAGGCACTGGGGCAGATGGTGGCCGACAGTTGCCATTCTGGGACTGGAGTTCAGCCGGACGCTACACGTATCACAGCTACAGGGTACATTGCGGGAACAATTGGCCGAATAGGGCCACAGTACTTGTCACTGCTTCGCTCAGCCAGGAAACGACAGGACTGGAACCGCTCATGGTACGACTATTACAAAACCGAGGCCGACCAATCCGACGACCCTTCTGTGAACAATGCGAGGATGCAGATACTGCGGCGGATTGAAGACGAATACATGCTAAAGTTGCGGCACTGTGACAACGCAGTCATCGACCGCGTCCGACAAGTGCGAGACCCTTGTGTCGTGGCACAGACGGCGCATCGTGCGGCCAGTGAGACGATGCCAAGCTTCCATGAAAGCGATATTGCAAACGAATACACCTCGCTATGGACCAACATGCCCGGTGATGAAGGCGGCCCAGTCATCTGCGCAGGCACAAACAATGTGATGGGTCTTGTGCCTCCGGCAACCCAGCCTGGCGACGTCGTCGTGCGGTTCTGGTATTGTGACGCGGCTGTTGTGATGCGGCCAACGCGCGGAGGGCGGACAACGTCCAAGGAGCCTCCTGAGAAGCCACCGCGAGAACCGGTGTTTTTGTTGATAGGCACTGCAGACATGGCCAACGCCAACGATACCCAGTCTGGCCACACATCAGATCTGCATGCCGAGCAATGCATCACCGGTACATGTCGCGGGTATGGCGTCAAGTCCGGGTACTGGGGGCTCATGGATATTACACTAGGGCTGCCAACACTGCAGGCTGTAACGGCGAATACCAATGCGTTTGGTCCACAGGGAGGAGAGTTCTAGGATTTTCAGTTTGTTTTTTTAGACTGGATTCATTAAATAGACCAAAACAACGCGCACTGTAACTGCTAATCAAAAACACGAGCAGCCACGGAAATGTACACCTCTCGTAAAACGATACCCTACTTGCTCTTGTCTTCGTCAACTACCCTGTCCTTGTCGCCGGTGGACAGCTCCGCCCGCACTTCCCGCACAAGGGCCATGGCAATGTCGGCGCTAATGGCCGTCAGAACGTGCCACCATCCGTGCAGCTCCAAGAGCCACGCCCACGGCAGCCCCATCTTTGCCCTCGCCGACCGTAGCTGGGCACAAAATTCGAGATCAATGTTCCAGAGACCATAGCCCACGAGAAGCAAGATGAGCGCCTTCCGTCCGCGCACCCGCCAGTCCGCCAGCTTGTGGGGCGGGAAAGCGCCGATGCGCCAGTGGAAGAGGTAGTGCCCACGCAGGACAATCAGGGCCAGCACCGTGCCAAACGCAATGGTGTGGTACAGGATGTTGGCGGTCCAGATATAAAACACCGAAAAGAGCGGGAAGACGACTGCAAGGCTCACGCGGACCAGTGTGTAGTGCGCAGACGTGCGCTGGAGATTGAGGGCGCCAAGGAGCAGAGACCAGGTCAGGCCCAGCATCGCCAGCTCGTCGGCAAACTGCATGGTCTGGCGCATCGACGCGTGGAAGAGAAACGACCCAACGCCCAGCAGGAAGAGCGACACGGCCATGAAGTCGATGTTGGGCGCGAAAAGGCCACGGCTGCCTGGGCCGTACATGTAACGAAGGGCATAGTAGACTGGGGCGTGAAAGAGAGCGCGAGTAAGCATTCACGGTCCAAGAGATCACGCGTAGTCGACAAAAACACAAACAAACGAACAGACGAACAAACGCCAACGTACCATAGGCCAGATTGGTCAAGGAGTTGATAAACTCCGTGACATAGACCGAGACGGCGTAGTCCTCCTCACAGAAGCTTGTGTCGACCACAGTTAGTTACGTTTTCTCCATCAGGCACGACGCGCACGGTAGCGTCCTCCCAGCGTTGTCAATCCTCACTTGGCCTTGCTTGTCGGCGGGCTCCACATCCCATCCAATGCTTTAGGGTCGCCATAGTAGTGAATGTTGTGATGCCCCATCCTGATGGCCTCTGATGGTTCTGGTCGACTTCTTCGTGGAAGGTTTCCGTGCTGCTGCGCATTGTTCTCTTGCGTTGGGATCTTGTCGTGTTAGAAGTTGAGAAAATTCTCCAAAGGCGAGCTGAAAAAACACAAGACAACACAGCGTGGGGGGACGGGCAGGCACAACCCTTTGCCAGCATAGTGTGAATAACAGTGCTAGAGCAATTTAACGACGTAAATCACTGTGTAAGGTTCAGGGACCGAGCACATACATACAAGACGAAACTTTCAATACTGATGTTTTATTTTGGATTTACTTTTAATATTAGTCTTAATATTTTAATATTAGTACTAGTCAATTTTTATCCATTGTTCTTAGCTCAAACTCTGTTACCAGTTCTTGTATGTAATTATAACTTTCTTGTGCAAGATTATATTTGCGACTTCTGCCGTTGTTTCTCTGCCAACATACGTCATTGAGTAGATTTCACTGTTTAGTGCCGATTTTTAGCGCGTTGACATGCCTAATCTTTAGCGTGTTTTTGGTGACTTGCAGGCGGTTACGATGCGATCCATGATATATGGTCGGCTTGGGATCGCTTTCGATGTTTGTATTCGGTCAGTGTTTGTGTGTTATTTGCCTCATTGTCAAATAATATTGGGCATCGCATCGTAGCACAGTCAGGGTCTGGCCAGATCAGGCCGAGACACGTTCATGGTCTAGAACAAATCGATGGTCAGGCACCTTCGCCTTGTCAAGATTTTGTCTCGCCTCAACTGCCCAACATCCACTAAAAAGTCCTAAATCGTGTCGCTAGGCAGCCTGACGGTTCAAAGCGAAATGAACCGTCGCCACTCGGGTCGGCAAGTCCCATCGCTGGTCGTCTTTGACATTGTCTTTGACTTTGTTTCGATGCCCCTCTTTGGAGTGTGTTGGACATTCTACCACAGTAATTCGGCACATTTGTTGACAGCCTGACAATCGAGCATCAGCCACAGCAGTGGAAAGAGGCCACCCAGTCTCCGTCAAAAGAGTCGTGACTGCGCCGCAGGCTGCACGACACTGGCCTCCTAAAATGCGGCCAGCCAAGTCTTTAGGAGCCCTCCTTGTCTCACCTGCCCATTCGTTCGTGTTTGCTGCAGAAGTGGGATCAAATAGATACACAGTAGTACGGAGTAGATGCATTCTACGGTCTGCCAATATCATTCCGCTGAATGCATCCTGCGCGCAAAAACACGCTGCAGAATACCGGCACGCTGTGACCTTGAATTACAGCGCTCCACCCGCCTGCTGCTCGCCTGCCACCCATGACATACCCCTGCACATTTTCTGTTTTCTTGTTGTCTTTCCCCTCCTGCCCCTCATCGCTCCTGCCCTCCTCGGGCCACTCTTTTCCCACTCTCCTCGAGCCACTGTCTCAGTTACTTGCTTTGGGCTGCATCGCCTTGTGTGTCGTCATCGGACCAAGCTCTGGGGCTGAATGCGATTGTCCTTCTTTCCTCCTTTCCTCCCTGTCCCTCCCACTCTTTCCTCTTCACGTAATTCTTCCTTCCCCCTTCCATCAACCACCATCTATCGCCTACCTTCCACTTTCTCATCTGCCAACATTTTCCAGATCCTTCCCTCCTTGCCTCGTGTGCTGGTCGTCTACACCACACGATTTTGCCTTTTGCCTTGTTTGAACAGGCCTCCACTGGCCAAAGTCCTCTTGATACACAGCCTGACGGCCTGCCTATTCAACAAGCCTTATTACTCTTCTAGTCCCACAACCTTGTCCAGGTGCAACTGCAACTCATCTGCAGCATCCTACATCCTGCAACTATCCTTCCTACTCTCTTTTCACCACTTCCAATACACCCACATCCGCCCACAATGTCTCGTGAGTACGAACGCGATCGCATCGTCTACGAGCGCGATAGCCGTGACCGGCGCGGCGATGAACGCAGCAGCCGCTATGAAGAAGAGGACGACTACCTCGTGTACGACAGGCGGCCGGCGCCACAGACCAGAGTGAGAGAGAGATCGCCCACGCCGCCAGCAATCCAGAGAGAACGCGAACGCGAACGCGAGCGAGACCGTGATCGTGATCGTGATCGTGATCGCCGATTCGCCGACGACCGCGATGACGACAGCATGATTTTGCCCGCCTCGGCCCGCCGTCGACCGGCACCACCGGCCGTCATTCCCGAAGACTTTGACCGGCGCGAAGGCCGTGGGGCACGTTTCAGAGACGGCGACGACAGCATTATCGGCAGCAGTGTTGGCGGCCCGCCGCCACCGCGCCCTGGCCGGCTGATCCGCCGCCAGTCCAGCGTCGAGACATTTGACCGTCGCCCGGCGCGCCGCAACTACGATTTGGACAGGGTGGACGATGGGCGGCCACCCGTGGGTGTGCCGATCCCGCTGCCCATCCGGCGGCGCCGGGACAGCTCGGACGAGCGCCGGGAAGCGTACGAGCGGGAGCGCTACGAGAGAGAACGGGAGCGCCACGAGCGTGACCTGCGTGAGCGTGAGAGAGGCCGTGGGCGGGACCGGACGGAAATCGAAGAGATCCGCATCGAGCCCGGCCGCATCGAGATTGACGACATTGAGATTGAGCGTGAGAGACGCCGCCGCCGGGAGTCGTTTGAACGCCGCGAGCGTGAACGGATCCACGAGCATGACCACGAAGTCCGCACCACCGAGACCAGGTTCCATGAAGAAGACCGGCGCGGCCGGCGAGGGGAACGTGGGCACGAAGAGGAGTACGTGCGCCGCAGCGAGATTCGGGCCTATTCGCCGTCTGAGGGGTCAGACATATCCGTGGCTTCGGTGCATACACGCTCCAGCGGCGGTGGCGCCCCCAAGAAGAGCCAGTACCCAAAAAAGGGCAAGACGCGAATGCCGGCGCGCCTTGTTTCGGAGCAGGTCTTGATCGATCTCGGGTACCCCTTTATCAAAGAGGTCAGCAAAAGTCATCTCCCTGTCAAAAACAAATTGGGCATGCCGCATTAGGGGCTTAGGCCTATATGTGCTGTATTAATGCCCTAAAACCGCACCAACGCTAACATAAACAGGGCAACACCCTTGTCCTCCAGGTGGCCTTGGGCCAGGACAACATCGATGACGTCCTCAAGCTGAGCCGCGACTACAAGAAGAGTGAGCCCACCCCTCCCTAACGGTACCTATTGTTTACTTACCCCTTACTTCCTTTCACTAACACACATCACCCCCACCCTCCCAGACGAGACAGACATTGTCGAGACCAAGACAACAAAAGTCAAGACATCCAGTGGCACCGTCATTGAAAAGGAAGAACGCCGTGAAGAGATCATCACGGCCCCGGCTGTCCCGCAACCTCCTCTTCCTCCCCCACAACAGTATCAGCCTCCTCCACCTCCACCGCCGCAAATGTACCAACCCCAGCAAGTGTACTACACACCGCCGCCGCCGGTTCAATATGCTCCGGCACCTGTTGTCGTACCGGCCCCCGAACCAGTCGACCGTGGCACGGCTTACTCGTCCACCAACATTCACATCCGTGATGCCTCCCCGACGAGAAGCTACACCACAGCGATGCCGTCCATGAACGAGACATCTGTTGCTCTCGTCCGGACACGCTCTCGATCCCGTGGGCCCGTGGCCATGCCGTCCAACTCATTGGCCTTGGCACCTGTTATCTACGATGCCGGCAGCCCCGCCGTCGAGGTCGCTGAAGAGCCCCTGGCCGTCGCCGTCATTGACAACCGCCACCGCAGCAAGAGCCGGCACCGCCACCACCACAGCCACTCGCACTCTCACTCTCACTCCCGCCACAGGCGCTCCCGCTCGCACTCCCACGGCGACGGCGCCCTCTATGCCCACTTCCACGACCGCCGGGATCGCGACAGAGACGACCATGATTACCACGTCACCGTAGACGACCGTTACTACCGCGAAGAGCGCGACTACTACGAGCCCACCTCGGGTCGTGAAATGGTACGTGCCGAGCGCTTGAGTACCGGCGAGTTGGTGCTGTACCAGGAACAGGTCGAGCGAGTCGAGGAGCCGCGGTACGGCGTGCGCATTGAAAAGGACAAGAAAGGTAGGATGGCCATCAGCGTGCCCAAGTATCGCTAGGTGCGTGCGGTATTCCTTCTTTTTCTTTTGTCGCTTTGATTTTGATATTTTTGGCCAAGGCAGAACAACGGGCTAACACTTTCAGGTCCTCCACCTAAATTGATGCGTGCCATGCTGGCCACGCTGACGTGATGACCTTGTTAACTATGCAAATTTTGACAAGTCCTCTTTCTTTTTTCTGGAACTTAATGACATTTATTTTACAATTTATCAATGATACAGCTAGATGTTAAAAATTGGAACTCATTGGAACTCTTGGTATTTCTTGGATACGTTCTCAGGACGGACTTTTGTTTTGGTGGGTTTGGATATGGGCGGTCCGTTTGGTAGTTACATTGTGTTTGGATACGGCCTTTAACGACGACATGACCTTTGACGTTTATTTAAATCTATTTTCTATTCATCTTTTCAATCTTGTGCATATCTTGTGCATATCTTATTTCATCTCTTATGATCTGTTCGCCGCCTTTTATCTATCCCGGAATGGCTGCCTCCGTCCATCAGATTGGCGTATTGACTTTGGCACGTGACGATTTCCCTCATACTTTTCTGATAGGCCGCGCCTTCCATGGTTGCTGACGACCCTTGTCGATGATTCCACAATAGGGATGACTTTGCCCGACAAGCCCCCAAATCCCAGATAAAAAGCCACTAAATTGTCACGAAAAGCACCTTGAATGCCTAGCTTTTAGGGCGCCTCACCCGTCGTCTCACGGCAGTTTCCGGGCTTTGTCACCATCCTGGCTTCACAGGGCCTATTTTAATCTTAATGTCGGTAGTCGATTCCATGCGAAGAATTAGTCAAGTTGCCGATCTGTACGTCGTAGTCTCGTTTCAAATATTTCTAGAATCTTGCCCTTCTCCATCGTCATTCATCGTCATCTCATCATTTTCATCGTTTTTCATCGCATTTTCTGGTCGCTTGCATTATTGCGTTTCTGTAGCATTACCATTTGTTATTTGTTCCACAATTCCCGGTTACATTCAACGAGACGGGACAGCGACGACATCAACCGGCGGAACCGACCACACTCGTTCCTGTGTGGCCTCCCCTGACGGATCTGTCTTTCTACGGGCAGGCAATCTAATTCAATATCGACAAGAGGCACTCCCGCCGCTGCCCTTTTATCCTTCTGCCCTCAACAGCTGGTCGTTCCTGCCTCGCTAGGAAAATGACCGCGGGGGGGGCTGCTCCTTTTGCAGGAGGAGGAGTAGGTAGCGGCTCAGGGGCTACTGGAGCAACTGGAGCAACGGGGGCAACGGACTCGCTCCTGCCGCCGCAGCAACTGCCATGGCTGTCGGCCACCGCTATGATCGTGGTCGTAGTTGCCTTTTTTATTCGGAGGAGCAGAAGGAGGATAAGGAGAAGTCAACAATCATATGACTTTCAGGGGCAAGGGTTCTCTCTCTCTTTCGACCACAAAACACGAACCTGGTCCTACTCGCGAGCAAGGTCACCATCCAGGATAACATCAATACTTACTGCTATCGCATACTTCTCGGCCGCCGCCGCCCTCATCTTCTTTCTTCTGCGCACTATGCGTTCACTTCGCCAGGTGGCTGCCCACACAGCCGTTGCTTCGGCAGCAGCAGCAGGCGGCGGGCTTGACTTTGGCTCTGCCCTGCCGTCGTCCCTGCCAGAGCCTCCGTCGGCGCCGTTGATCTGCAATGCAACTGCCCAGTGGCCTGGCTGGGAGAGCATCAAGCATGCATTCATCTTGTGAGTACAAACCACTTCACACTGTCCTCTGTCCTTTCTCCCACCAACCTAACCCCCCTCAGTGGCGATAGCTACACGCAGACGGGGTTCAATTACACCAGCCGGCCAGCCCCCTCTGAGAGCAACCCCATGGGCAACCCGCCCTACCCTGGCTGGACTTCGTCAAATGGCCCCAACTGGGTCGGCTACCTCACTACAAAGTACAATGCCTCGCGGCTGCAGACGTACAACCTGGCCTATGGCGGCGCTACTGTCGACGGCGACCTTGTTGCCCCCTACCAGCCCACGGTGCTGTCCATGAAGGACCAGGTCCACAGTGAATTCCTGCCCGGTTACACCAACCACGGCAACAGCGACACTGACGTTAGTGAGACGCATCCCTCGGCACCCGATGCCCCGGCCTGGAAGGGAGACGACTCGGTGTTTGCCTTTTGGATCGGCATCAACGATGTGGGAAACTCGTTTTACCACGGTGTCGATGGCGTCAACGGAACCGAGGCTCTCAACAAGAAGATCTTTGAGGTCTACGCCGATATGGTTGGCATTCTGTACAACGCCGGTGCGCGCAACTTTGTCTTCCTCACGGTGCCTCCAGTCGACCGCAGCCCGATGGCCTTGGCCCAGGATGCTGCCTCGCAAGCGCTCGAAAAGGCCGATATTGCCGCTTTCAACGGCCTGATCACGGACACCTTGGCCAAGGACCTCAAGGCCCAGCACCACGCTAATGCCAACGTGTGGGTTGTCGACACGGGTGTCATCTTCAATGCTGCTCTCGATAAGCCGAGATCATTCATTCAGACCTCTGGAATCAAAAACACGACAGCCTACTGCGAGGCGTACGCCAACGGCACCCCTAAGCAGGACACTTTGACGCCCTCCTGCCGCATCCCCGTCAACGAGTACTTTTGGCTCAACAGCCTGCATCCGACATCGCCTATCCACGACGTCGTTGCCGAGGCGGTTGCTATGCATTTGACAACCGGACCCAACGTTTGCCCGCCAGCTGCCGTGGACGAGACGCCGTACGAGCCTCCGAGCAATGATCCGCCTAGCAACGCTGATCGCAGCAGTGATATCCTTTAGTGGTGGTTTCTGTGTGTCTTGGTTTTGGCGCATATTGCAGCCTCAGTCTACATTGCAGCCGCCGGTATCGAACTGTGGAACAGCATCCAATCAGTCAAAAACGTCCTGCGCGGCACACGGGCAGAACATTATGTTGTCCCTGTGCTGATTTGTTTTGTTTCGGGCGTTTGGGTATTCGCTTGGTTCGTGGCCTGGCTATGTGTGCGTTGATGTTTTATTTTTTTTTTGCTTTTCGTTGGGTCTTTCCTCTTGCACGCTGTCCTTTGGATTCAGTCTTTTATATGCGACAGACAAAAGGCAGCAACATGAATATGTACTTAGTGTTTCTTCCAAAAAAACTTTTCTCGGCTATTATGGACACCTTAGCAAGAGCGGTCCAACTTGCAACTAATTATATCATACTTCCTTTTCCCAAATTATTGGATATTTGACAAAAGAAAAAGGGTTCGCTATCACGATGCTAACACAACACAGCCTCTCCTCAACATTGTATCAAGGCAACATCAAGTGAATGTTGCCACATCGACCAAGACCATTAGACCGAACTCTCGCGACGGCCCTTGTCGGAACCGTGGAAACGGCCACCAACAACGTTCACACTGCTCCTGGCATTGCTGCTGCCAGCACCACTGCCAAGACGTGCCCAAACGCGGGTCGTCAGCTTGCGGTCCAGCTGCGGCAAGAACAGGCTGTACAGGAAGAAGGGAATCAGCACGACCAGGGCAAACAAGAAGATGAAACGCCAGCCGTTAGCAGCGGCCGTGAGCTCGGCCTGGATCGTCGCCTCCAGGATGGCGTCGGTCATGCCCTTGACTGAGTCAAAGAACGTGCTGACGGGGGCGCCGCCCATGGTGGCCGTGACAGCGGCAAACAGGTCGGGCAGCTCCTCTTGAGGGAGACCAGCGGCCATAGCTGCGGCGGACACGTCGGCCGTGAGCACGTTGGTGTAGCGGACGCCGTACTGGGTTGTTAGCGGTGGGCAATCAACAAAGCAACAAATCAGCAAATCAGCTGGGGCTGAGGTTGGGGAGACCTACGATCGTCTGGAAGACAGCAAGGAATACGGCAAAGACGATGCTTCGCAAGGCGGCAGCACCACCCACAGCAAGGCCCATATCGCGGCGGTGCAGCTGCAGCGCACAGGCCGTGTGGCTGACAATCATGCCGTAGCCCTCGCCAATGGCCGACACAATAAAGAGGGCGACCATGAGCGGGTGGTTAGTGCTGTTGGCGGCGTTGATGGGATACAAGGCCGTGCACTGGATAAACATGGCGGCGGCCATCTGCCACTTGACGAGGCGAGGCCGGAAAACGCCCAAACCGATCACAGCAAGAATCCAGCCGCCGGCAATGCCCGCCGGCCAAACAGAGACGTCCCAGCCGAGCTTCATGCCGGCCTCCTGGTAGACGGTGCTGAAGCCGGCCGCCGACGTGATGGGGACGAACCACAGGAACAGAGAGTTGAACGAGCAGACGGCAATCCAGGCCCAGGCAGACCATTCGCGGACGACATAGCTGGGGACGGCCGTGTAGGCGTTACCCCAGTGGAAGTTGTAGAACAGACACAGAACAAAGGCGATGCCAAAGGCCGTGATGAGGGCAATGGTCTGGCCAGTCAACCACGCAAAGGCGGAGCCGCCCCAGTACTTCGGGAAAGTGAGCAGAGCAATAAAGACGGTCAGCAAGACAAGACCAGCCCAATCTTTGCGCGGACCCGAGTGCATCTTGGCGTTCAGGGCGTCCATGCCAGCCGCATCCTCAGCCTCGTCAAGCTCGTCCTGGATGAGCCAGGGATGATAAAAGACAAACAGGCCGACAGCCGAAACAAACGACAGGATGGCGTTGATCGAATACACCCAGCGCCAGCTGTCGCTCGTGTTCAGAGTCAGGGCAGCACTAATGGCCGGGCCCATTGCATACAAGGGAGCAAGCAGCGAGCATGACAGAGCCACCACACCAAACCGCTGGCGGACAGGCACGAGCTCCGCCAGAGCCAGGAATGGGCCCTGGACCTGGAGACTTGTGCCGAGGCCGATCAAGACGGCCAGACCAGAGACAGCAGTCGGCTGGGTGGCGGGGACACGGCCGCTGGCCAGGAAGCCGATGAAAGCAAGAAGATTGCACGCAATAAAGGGCCAGCGGCGGCCGACAAAGTCGGTGAGGCGGCCAAAGAAGAAGCAGGCGGCCGTGTGCGAGAACATGAGGACAGGAAAGGCCCAAACCGTCTCGGCCTTGCCCAGAGCGGCAGGGACGGCGGCCTGGAGCTGGTTCCACGAGACAGTCAAGCCAAGCATGGCCGCATAGAAGCCGAACGAGGTGGACTACATATCACAGAAATTGGTTAGCATTCATGAGTGGCACAAATTATGTGACCATACTTACAACCAAGACACCATAGAAACCGGGGGACCAGAAGGGAGAGGGATAGACGACGTCGGGAGACGAAACGGTCCCGGCATCCTCAAGATATTCGGCCGGTTCAGGGACCAGGGGGCCTCCGTTCCCCGCGGCGGACGTCTTTTCGTCCAGTGTTGTCATGTTGTCGTGTTGGGTGAGTCTATGTTCGGATTTCATGAGCCGTTGGATTTATATCAGACCGTTTGTGTCTGCGTCTGCTCTTGGCGAGAATGAGAGATGGGAATCAAAAGTGAACAAGTGGAATCCGACAATTACCTTCACACATTCCAGGTGTTTATATATTCACATCAAGTCCTATTCTGATCTCACCCTGACAACTCAAGACATTGTAACCAACAAGCTTGGAATCATGGACGCGTTTCTTGCCCGGCTAGACATCAACGATCGACATGCATCTATCTCAGACTTTTCATGGCTTTCTGACTATTCTGGCCTTGAGGTCAACGCCTCTCGCTGAAAACAACAAGGAAAATGCCACAGTATGGGCGGTCTCCTTTGGTTGTCGTACCCAATGTTGTGTCTTTGTTGTCCTTCACATCCTGGCTCCAAATTCGACGATATTCACGACTACCGTGAACTACCTTGGCTACTCCTGGATACTCTTTGACTACTCTGGTACGTCCTCCACGAACCCCAGTTCACCTCCTCACCTCTTCACTTTCTCATCTTGGCAGCTGCCGATCATCGTTTTCTCCTCTTCTCCTCACTTCCCATCTGCAGACTGGCCCCGTCGAGTGGTGTCTTCTCCGATATTGAACTACAAGGTGGGGACGGGCCACGGTATATAACATTCTCCGGGTGCACATTGCAGTGTCTTGGCCGCACATATTGTCGACCCACAATCGTAGGATAGCCAGTCTCCAGGTTGCACCATTTCCCCATGGGGTCAGTCTGTGACGGAACAAGATGAGAAGAGTAGAAAAAACTAGTTAAAAGTAGGGAGAAGGTAGGGAAATGAAGCTTGTCGTTCTGATTTGATGTTTCCACATTACGACCCCTTTCCCGCCACACTGGTTTCGTCCCGAGGTGGACGGTGGCAAGGTCGTAAGCAGAAGGCTGAGACCAAGGTGCCAAGTTGCCAACTGCCAGCCGGCACTGGGCCACACATATGATCCAGTTCACTCGAGGTCAGTCGTGTCAAGCTCGGGCAAGATTTCATGTAGGAAGCCAGTACGGCGGCCCAGTATCTCTGTGATTTGATTGTCTGGGACTGCACAGTACTCTGTCTAGAATATGTATCGGTGTTTGCTGAGATTGCCTGCAAAACATGCATATGAACATACACTTGTGATGGCTACAACTGAAGTGGAAATATTGCCCGAAATGCTGTTGTGAGATCTGAGATCTTCGTCGCCGGTGGTAGTCGTGCATGTGCCCAAAATCCGAGTCAGAATATGGACAGGAAGTGGACAGGAAAGTGGTTATAATAGTCCCCGACCTTTTTAAACCAAAAACCAAAAACAACGTCAAAACGTGATTCCATCGCGATGCTCACAGACGCTGCGTATGAGTACGAGCAAGGCTCATCATCTCGCACAAAATTCATGTATCTCATTTCATCTACATATAACCTAAATTAGCGGTCATGAATGTGCCTTTTACTTGAATCCTGACTCGACCCGAATTCTGACAATCCACGCTTGGCCGCATCCCAATTCTGACTCAGGTTTTGGCCACATATATGAATCGCATTGGCACTCACAAACTGACTCGACCACGTATAATGTTTATCCAAAATAAAAATATGCCATTGCCGAACCGTAGGGAAGTACATGTGGGCAATCATATTGACACATATGATGAGGACGCAAAATGTCGTGAACATCTCGACACCAGACGTCAACACTTGCCTAACATTCTGTGCCAACTTTTGCATCTTTTGATCTACTCCAATTGTCGATCATCTTTGTTTGGATGTATTCTAGATGTCCCCCGCATGTTGTGCCTGTCGAAAAAGGGTGCTAAAGTGGACTATCTGCGGCATCAACCCTCTTCGGCCGCATTTTCCGATCGCGTCGGAGAAGCACCTCACCCGCTTCTCGGCCGATGTTTCCATAATGAGGAGAGCACCGACCGTTGCAAACTGTTTGCCTCTGTCATATTGAATGAAAGAGTACCAGAATACCAGAATACCAGAATACCAGCAGTAATGAGATCCAACCGCGATTTGAACACCAATTGAGGCCAGTGGATTGTTTTCCGCTATAGTCAGCTTGTGAATGAATGCCTTCCGACGGGTAACTGAAGTCGACAAAATAATGCTTTTCTTTCTTTCCTGCTTTCTTTTCTCTTTTCTTTTTTCTTTTCTTATTTCTTTTCTTTCTTCTTCTTTTATCTTAAAAAAAATGTCCAACTATCAATCAGAATTTATAGCTTTTATGATCATAGCAGAACCAAATATCATGGACTTTTGTCACGTTCAAAAGCGACTATGACAGACAACTACCAAGAGAAGTGTCGAATGGTATATATGGCAAAATAATGAATAATCATAGCCGAGTACACGTCTAAATGGATGCTTCTCTCCAAGGCCTAAAAATTGTGCATCGTCAAATATTCACCCTCTTTCAACCCACGATGTCGCCGGCGGAAAGCCACCGCAGAACTGTCGAGCGGTAGATGTTGACCGTGCCGATCGTGGCTTGACGGTTGTGGCTCGTAAATTCTAGTCAGGCCAAGACTGAGATTCTGACTTTTGGCTTGATTTTTGGGGGGGCAAGATCTGGTCCACACGGGCCGCCAACAACAGTCTCCACTCTGGGTATTATCCTATTGGTCCAAGTGTGCTGTCGCTGGTCCTGGCCTGGCCCATGCACCGTAGGCCACAGGCGTGTCCAGTCCACATTGGGCAGGTCCGCAGGTGCCAGTCTGGATGGCACGGTACCACTGCGAGCAAAATTGCAGGAGAGTGACAAATTGGACGAGTGACAGAAAAAAAGAAAAACAAATCTCACGCCAATCTCTCCACTCCTTTTCGCCCCGGTCGTTCCTGCATTCTGCACTCCAGTCTGCACCCTGAAAGTTTGCCGGCGTTCCTGTGCCTGGCGCTTGTCACCCGCTGTCTTGGGTGTCTTGTCCCCCATCTGAATCTGGTCGCGATCTTAAAATTAAGCTTCCTTTATGCTCTCCTTTTTTAACCTTCTTTTCTGCGACAGCGATCGTTTTTCTTGTCCCTTTGTCTTCCTGCACGACACGTCCACTCCTTTGCGTGCGTCACAAACTCGACTGTCTGCAGCAATACCAGCCTTACGATTCCTGCAACATGAACGCGGACAATTAGCACTTTCTTCGTCTCGGCGCATCGCGACATTTAAAAGGCGCAATTCGAGCAATTCATACACGTTCAGTTTCGACGACACACTCCTTTCATAACGGCATTCTCTCGACGACGACTCGTTCTCTCATTTTACTACTGTCTACTGTCAGGCCGTCTGCGAAACGCGCCTTTACATTCTTTTTACTCGTTAACTCAACCCAATATTCGTTCGATATCCGATATTCGCGTTCGTTTCCTTCTGACCGGGTTTCAACGATCACTTCCCGTCCCTTGTTTTGCATTCGCACTCGCTCTCGCTCCTTTCGTCTCGATTTTCCCGGTGGAGCCGGTTTTGACGACATTCTCAATATTTACCTTTGCAAGGCCATTCGCTCCTTTCGCCAACAAACAACACACCACAGCCCACAGTCCCTCACGATGCACTCAATACGCGCCTGGGCATCTGCCCTCTTTGCAGCGGCCGCTGTCTCCGCCGCCACCTCGTCGGTCCCTGTCACGCCGCATTCCAGCTACTCCTCGTCGGTCGGCGTCTTGGGCTGCAAAGTCAACACAAACCGCATCGCCTACTGGCCCATGGCCGTGGACTGCAACAACATTTGCGTGTCGCTGTCGTACGACGGCCGCCAGGTGTATTTGCTGCGGATCGACCAGTCGGGCGGCGCGCATGACGTCAGCTACGACGCCTGGAACTACCTGGTGACGGGCAAGTCGGCGACCAGCGACCCGACCGCCGGCGGCGCTGTCGAGATGCAGACGGAAAACGTCGACGCCAGCAAGTGCGCCGGGCTGATCAACACGTCCGACAAGAAGCTGCCACTGAGCGCAGCCAACAGCATGAACTTTCTCAACAGCTGTCTGGAGCAAAAGGCCGCCGGCAAGACCAGCTGGGTCGCCGACAACTACGTGCTGTACAACATCCTGGACCCGATCTGCACATGGGGCTACAACGAGGTCTGCACCCTCACAGACTGGCCCGACCAGAACCAGGCGACGTGCCCGGACACGCTGGGCGACCCGGTCGCCCTGACGAGCCAGCCCGTCTACAACATTGAGTACCCGACGGGCAAGAAGGTGCTGGCCGGGTCGACGCAGTCGTCGACGTCCGGCACGACGCCCAACACGTTCAACGCGGCGTCGGGCTGTGGCAACATGTTCCAGTGCCAGCCGCTGCTGTTCTGGGCCGTCGGCCTGTGTGCGCTGCTGCACTCCTTCTTTGGCAGTTTATGACCGCTGTCGAGGTCGTTTGTCGAGGTCTTTTTTTCGGTTTTGGATGTTTGTCTTTCTGGATGATATCATGGTTCGATGTTTGATTTCTGTTTTGGTTATTTCTTCCTTTTGTGTTGTTTGACTTTCCAGCCTGCGTTTTTCTTGGATATCCCTATTGCTCTTCTTTTCTTCTTTTCTTTTCTTTCTCTTCTTTCACTCCCTCAGCATCTTTCTTTTCACTTCTAACACAGCCTTCATGGCCACCATTTATTTACGACACATGGCATTGGGCCATCTTTTACATCTTATATATAATTCTCAGGATCTACACCCGGTCCTCTGGTACATAATCTCAAAAGCAACATATTCTTCCATCTTTACACCTTGTCCAACGACAGAACCGCAACACAGCATTTCGAGTGCAACTTGATCTGCTTCTCAAGTCTCACCCAGCTTTTACTGCTCCTTTTGTCTTTTGTCCTTTGTCTCACTTCGCACTGTCTCACTCGACCCGCCGTCTTGAATTCCACGTGGATGGACATTCCGTGCGTTACTGTCTCTCGCTTCGCTGCCGAAGATTCCAACCGACGACACAGCAATGTCTTTACAGCAATTTATTCAAAACACGTCGCCATGCAACAACATCGTCGTTGGTATGATTGAACTACCATTTACTGACTCTGTCTAGAAGATTATCGAACAAAGGAAGGCGCACAACGGTATCAAAGGAGTGTAAGAAGAAGCAAAAGAACAAAACCATCAACCGAAAACCGAGAACCACGACACCAACATTATACAACAAGCAAACACAACCCACGCCTTAACCCACGCCTCAACCCACGCCGCCAGCCTAGTTCACAGTCATGCCGCCCGGAAGCACCGACAACCAGCTGTCCAGGTCCTCCTTGACCTGCACCTTTTGCGTGCACTTGTTGGCCTGCTCAATCGTCTGCACTTTCAGGGTGGGGCAGTTGATCTTGTTGTTGAACAGGTCGCTGTTGCAGTTGGCGTCCATGGCCCGCTGCAGCGCGTCGCCCTTCCAGCCAAAGACATAGTCCGCGTGGTGCCCGTACCCGGACTTGTCGCCAAACGACCACACAAATGGCTGCGTCCCGTCGGCCGGCCACTCGGCCTTGTTGTTGAAGGGCCGCGTGTCCCAGTACGTCTCGTAAAACACCTGCGGCACGCTCACGGGATGCGTCGACGGGCACGCGTTGCCCGACGGATAGGCCGTGTGGCTCTGGTGGTCCGGGCTGTCCAGGTCTTTGCCGTTCCAGCACGTCGGGAAGCGCACGCTCGCCATGATGCCGGCCGGGCAGGCGCCCTTGGGGAAGTCGGTCGTCGCGCCGCTGCGGGTCATGCTCGACTGCAGGCACGTGTACGTGAGCATCGGGTACTTGCGGATCTGCGCCGCCGTGCGGAAGCTCGGGTCGCCGACGGTCATGCGGAAGCCGGGCTTGAACGCCGTGACCTTGGCGTTGCCCGTGGTGAGATAGTACACGGTTTGGCCGCCCGTGGCGGCCCCGTAGCCCAGCTCGTTGCCAAACGTGTTGACCCGCCGGAACGTGCCGTTGCGCGCCCGGAAGAAGAGCACCGCCGTCCAGTAGTTTGAAAAGTCCTCGACGGGCGTGCACGACGTGCACGTCGCCGTCGTCGGCATGTCGTGCACAGTATGGTCCATGGTCGAGTTGAACGCGTTGCCGCCGACGATCTGGTGCAGGTGCGGCGACGGCGTCGTGCCGGGGTTGACAAGTCTGCGCAGGTTAGGTCAGAGGTTAGGGCTGGCCGATAAGCTATAGGAAGGATGCACCCTGACTCACGGATCCAAACGCTCGACGACAAGCTGCGAGCAGGAGAAGCGGAGCGTCGTGGCGGCCTCGACGCTCGAGATGGCCGCCGCTGCAGCGAGAAGAGACTTCCAGTACATGGTGATGTTGTCTGGAGGGGACGAGGCGTCGATGATAATCAGGAATTCGGGACTTCAGGTACGATCGACAGAACCTGGTTTTCTGACAGTATAACCAACAATTCGAAACAGAACCAGAAGAACCAGAAGCAAACGGGGAGGGAAGGAATACTGCCACAAAAAATGGGCAAGTGGGCAGACAGAGGATATATCTGGGGTTGTGGCCTTGTCGAGTCTCTGTACCCAGCCTCAACTCGTATATTCTCGGCTTCTCGGTTTACCACTCTGCCAATATACATCGTATACAAGTCTGGGGAAAAGAAACAAGGCAAAACATGGCATACAGAGCGGCCATGGCAAAATCGGCAAGTGTTTTTTGTCCTTCCCTGAGATATTTTGTCCTGTCAGATTCTTCCAGTCACATATTGTCGCCCTGGCACCGGCCTTTGCTTGTTATGTCCTATATTATTGTCCAGATTATTGTCCACGCATCGTGATATTCATATATCCAACACCATTTCTCCGGGGAATCGTGATACATCCTCCTCGATCCCAGTATAGAGCACGATGACGGTCGTCAGCGTCAGTCCTGTAGAATGCTGCAAATAATACTCCGTGCCCAGCAATATAAACAACTTCCAAGACTTTGCTCAGCTCAACGGCATATTTCGACCGGGCGGGTCAATTGTGGCCAATCATGGCCCATCATGGCCAATCACGCCCACGTCAGGCAAATGCCGACCGCGTTTCCCCAGTTCTCCAGACTTTCTACAAGTCTCCATTCTACCATTTACGCCATGGATAATCGTCGAGATAGATTGCGACGCCAACAAAATCAACTTTGTATATTATCCTTCCTTATCATTCTCTTCCTTCTCTGCACGTCCGTTCGCCTCTTTCCTTTTTTCCTTCTTCCTTGCAAAGGAATGCTGCAACTACCGTGACTTGCCGTGCTACGTCTTAATTTCTGATCACACGCACGCGCCGCCCAGAAATGTTCAAGACTCGGGTCTTGATATCCATTTTACCAGGTGCTGCTTCCATATTAAAAAGATGACAGAGAAAAGGCACGCCGCTCGTATCCTCTTCCTTCCTCTTCCACCTTTGATCCTTTGCCCCCACGCATCCTGTCAAGACTTGACCATGACTTTCCTGTGCCAAATCCGTATTGCCCCTAAGGCAGGAATTGTTCCGCACAATCCGTCTGGTTGCGTTGAACACCACTTTAACTCTCGTCGGCCGTTCTCTCGATATTTTATATTATACCCGCAAACCAACGAATCAACGAACCAGCAGACACCTGCCGCCCGGAGAAATTCCTGCCCACGTTTTCTGTTTTCTTGGCTGCGTGACCGTGCGTGAAACTGAAGCACATGGAATAAGAAGATGACATGGGTATCGGGTGTCAGAAACCTGTATCGTGGAAACGTATTGTCTGTACGGAGGACCTACGATGCTTACGTTCCAATCACTTGGCGGTAAACCAAATCAACATGATTAATAGTAAACAAAATGAAAAAATACAAAACAAAAACGCCCAGTATGCAATCAACAAACATATGAAGAAAAAAAATCAAACAGAAAGTCATCATGTCCACAATTACTCCGTCTCTGCGAGCTCTTCCTGTAATGCCCCCACAATCTTGTCCACCATCGTTTCCGCTCCATGGTCGCCACCCAGCCGGCTCTTTGACCCAAACACGCCAATGTCCAAGCGGCCGTCCCGGACAGCCATTTCCACATCGACGGCGTCCACATAGGCCCCGCGGACGCGGTTGGTAGCGAGGGCAGGGTAGGCGGAGGGAAGCAATGAAGTTGTGTTGTTTGTGTTGTTTCCCTCGACTACTTCTAGCTCAACCCCAGTCTCGACGTTGCCCGTCTCCTCCCCGGGCAAAAAGTTGACAAACGAGTCGACGGTGACGCCGGTCCACTGCTGAATTTGCCAGAGGCTGGCCGTGAGGGGTGCCGCGACAGAAGGAGAAGAGGACGGCGGCGTGGACAACGCCAACGCGTGCAGGTCCGCCTGGATCTGGGCTGTGGCATCGGCGAGGGTGCGCTGTGCTGGCGAGCGGACGAGCAGCGGCACGAGACAGAGGGTTGGATAGGCGGCGAGGTGGTCGTCACAACCTCGCTCGTCACGGTTGGCCAGGTAGACGCCAAAGACGACGTCTTGGTTTTCGGTTTCGGCCGTGGCCAGCGTCCTCGCGTAGACGGCAAAGACGAGACTCTGGAGGCCGACACCGAGGGCGGCTGCCCTATGCTTGAGCTTGAGGGAAGCGACACTGTCGAGGGCGGCGGGCCGGTAACAGGAGGCACGGCCGTTGTAGTCGTATTGGGATGCAGTCGTCGTCTTGATGTTTGCACCAGCAAAGTACGCTGTCCAGAATGTCTTGTTGCTTTCGGCGGTGGTCGTTGACACCTGGCCAGACACGGACTGCTCCCACGCCGTGGAAGTGGCTTTGGTATTATCGGGCGCTGGGCTGTTGATGAGTTGCTTGAACCGTCCAAGAAGCGTCTCCAAACTCACGGCATCGTAGAGTGCGTGGTGGATGCGGAGTGTGAGGAGGAAGGAGGATTGGGAGGACTGGTCGGCGTCTGTATCTGGTGTAACTGAAAGTGTTGCAAAGGATGGCAGTGGAGAGTCTCCAAGAGCGGGCCACTCTTGCGTTGTACTTGTTTCGTCGAGTGCAGGCGGCGTCTTTATATGGATGACCGTTTGGAGTAGGGGGGCGCCGACATCCTCACCAGGAACCAAGAATACGGTGCGCAAAATGGGCTGTTCTGCCACCAGCTGGGTCCAAGCTCTGTAGACGCCCTGGAGACGGAGTGTCGTTGATGCACCATTTGACTTTGACTTTGACTTGAGGCGGTAGCGAAAGGCCGGGAAGAAGATGTCGCCATTTGTATTTTGCCAGACGCTGACCATGTGGATCTGCATGGCTGTCGCGGGGAGGACTGTCTCGACGTCGTCGGGGGAGATATTGGCTGCGAGAAGGGCGTCGTTCATTTGTGTAGAGGCGATTGCGCACATGAACGACACGGACATGGTTGGCGGTTGTGCCGTAGTTTGGGTTTGTGGTCGCTTCGCAGCCGCCGCCATGTCTTGAATCGAGGCGGCACCCAGCAGGGCCCGCACGCCCAGCACAATCCCCTCTTGCTTCTTGAGGAGCGTGCTCACTTTGATTGTGCTGATGGAGTCGAGACCGAGGTGGTAGAGGGTCTGGCCGGTGCGCTGGATGGCGGGCGCGGGCGTGCCAGAGACGGCCGACAAGACCTCGCGGATGGCCAGCTCGTCGGGCGTCCAGTCAGAGTCGTCAGAAGAAGGGCCAGCAGCCTCGACCACCCTCTTGGTGTCTCTCTTTATCTTTGGGGTGAACGGCGGCAGGCCACAGACGGAGACGCCGTCATTGTCAAAGGAGAGAATGCTGAGAACACTGGTTGTCGTCGACTTCACCAGGAAGCGGAGGGCCGTGTCGAGCTGGTGCAGCAGCCGGGCGGCGCCGTGCCTTGACACATAGGCCTGGTCACAGGCCGTCCGCCAAACGATGGTGTCTTGCTTCGTGTTGATATCATGAACAAGCTCCATCTCGACGCAGATGGGGTACTCGACATCGGAATCGCCGCCAATGGATGTTGTCAGGGCACGCAAACTCTGGCTGCTGTTGTTGGCACTGTCACCTTTGCCGTCTCTTTCGAGGTCTTGCCCGCCCAGCCCCTTCTGCAGGATGAACAGCGTGTTGAAGATGCCGGACTCTGCGTTGTCGCTGTCACCATCGAGTCGACGCACGGCCCGCTGGGCCTTGCGCAGCGGATAGTACTGGTGCTCGCCGACGCTGCCCATGTTTGTCTGCATGTAGTGGAGGAGGTCGGGCGCGCTGCCGTGCAGGACGACGCGGACGGGGACGGTGTTCATGATGGGAAAGATGGTGTCGTCGTCGGCGGCGTCGTCTCGCCCAGACAGGACGACGCCAAAGAGCAGGTCGAGCGATTTGGTGAGGGACGCCAGGACGGCGGCCCAGCAGGCCTGGCCGATGACTTGGATGCTGGCGGCGTTCTGCCTGCTCAACGCCCGGAGATCGGCCACGGACACGACCGACGTTGACTCGAGGCGGACCACGGTCCTTGTCTTTTTCTCTTTTGTCTGGGCAGTCAGGGTGGACGTCGGTAGTTTTTGCACGTGCGTCGGTTGCGCCCCGTCAAGGAAGCTCTTCCAGAACGTGTCTGCTTGCGGGCCTGACGATTGCAGGATGCGGCCGAGCTGGGCAATGTAGGCAGGGGGAGATGGAGAAGAGGGAGACGAGAGAGGAGAGGTCTCGTCGCCGTCGTGGTAGGCAGTTTCGACTGTGCGGTGAACAAGGTCGAGTGACCAGCCGTCGTAGAGTGCGTGAGCAATGGAGAGGACAAGGTACCACCGGCCCGTGTCATCCGTCTGGACAAACGACAGCTGGAAGAGGCCGGACTCGCCTTCGCCCTGGATGGCCCGTCGTTTCGCATTGTCGGCAATCTTGGCGAGATCGTCTCTGGTGGCCGCATGGTGTTCAGTAACACAGTAGTCCACGGTCGTCTTGACGGCCTGGCAGTAGGCAATGTCAAAGTCGGGGCTGTCAATGTGGAAGAACACTGTTCGTAAAATAGCATACTTGGAAACGACGGATGCCCAGGCACCTTTGAGTCGGGCAATGTCGACCTCTGGTGCCATCTCGAGAATGTCATGATTGAAATACAAGGCAAAGTTGGTCTGAATCATGTCGGCAACCATGGCTTCTTGGAGTGGCGTTGGCGGCAGAAGGTGGGAGATGGACGAGAGATTGCGGCCGTTCTCGACAAAGTAGTCGTGGAGAGCGGCCGATGTTGCTGCGAGGCTGTCGGGCGGCGTGGAGGAATCAGCACCGCCGCTCTTGTTGGCATTGTCGCTATTGGCACCGATCATGATCATGTCAAGGAAGGCCATAATCGTTTGCCCGCGAACGAGCTGGGTGTTGGTCAGGCGGATGCCGGCCGCACGCAAACGAGCCGACAGTTTGATGGTGTCGACACTGTCGAGGCCGAGCTCGATGAGCGTGGTTGTCTCTTGGACGGCATCGGCTGGAACGTCGGCCAGAGCAGCAATGACTGTCCGGAGCGTTGCGCCGGTGTCGTTCCAAACAAATGGAGGGTGGTCGGTTGTGTTGTCGTTATTGGACGTGCTGGTGGCAGGCTTCACTTCAGGGTTGAGTCTGAGTGATCTTGTCAGAGAAGTTGCGTTGACACCCTCGAAAGCCGGCGAGGAAGGATCTTTGGACATGGCTTCCAGTGCAGCTCCAAACGCATCTAGAACACTGTTGAGCCGTCCAGAAATTTCCAGGCCGCCTTTGGCAACGAGGAACAGTTTGAGTACTGGGGAAGAGGATGCAGATGATGCAGATGACTCAGACGACGCAGATGTCAAAACAGCCTCGAGAGCCAGGGGGTAGTCTGCATGCACGTCTGGCTCAGACTGTGTCCAGAGCTTTTGTGGCGAGGCAGCCTCGTCGCCCTCGTCGCCGAGTTGGAACGAGAAGAGAACGTCAAAGAGTGGCTGCCCGCCAGAGCACCATTTCTGAATGTCCCGCAGCGGCGTCTGCTGAAAGGGAAGCGTGGCAATGCCGAACGCATGGCAGTTCTGGGCGAGTTCCGCCCAGGACATGGCTGTGGCAGGCGCATAAAATGGCAGCGTGTTGAACAGCGGCCCGACAACCTGTTCGGCCCCGTCCAGCTCGTCCAGAGTGCGGCCCGACACGACAAGGCCGAGGGGAATGCCGGCGTGCGTACGGTAGACAGTCTTGTGGAGGACGGACACCCAGAGCGCCTGGACGAGGGCTGCATGGGAGACGCCGAGGCTGACGCGGAGATGCTCGATGGCGGCAAACCGGAGGCTGAGGCCGATGCCAATGTCCGGTGTGGTGGGTTGAGATTGAGAAGCGTCAACCTCAACCACAGGCTGGAGAGGCTGGGCTGCAGAAGACTGCCAGTCCTTGAGGTGAGTCTCCCAGAAGGGTCGACTGGTGTTGTGGTTGCGGAGGGGGCCGTGGACGAGAGCATCGAGGAAGGCCGGGCCAGACGACAGTGAACTGGTTGTGTTGTTTTTGTTGTGATTGTTGTACACCTCTGCCACTTGGCCGAGAACAAGCTCAAGACTGGTGGCATCGTAGAGGCCGTGGAAGATGTGGAGGACCAGTGTGTGTTTCACTCCTTGTTTGATCAAGACAATCTGCAGCGGGCTGGCAATGGCATCGTCTTGGTTGGCATCGACCCACTGTCTGTATTGATTCTTGAGAGTGCTGTCCATATTGACGTTGTCGTCCAGACCAAGATCAAGACGTGTCCATGGAAGAGCAGCCGTCGGCTTGAGGGCCACCTGGACAAACCCGTCTCCGGTCGCAACAAACCGTGTCCGCAGTATGGCATTGTTGGAAATGACGGTGTCCCACGCATCACGAAGTTTGTCCACCGACGTTTTGCTGTCCAGCTCAAAATAAAAGGCATTAAAGTACGTGTCCTTGTGCTCGGGTCCAGAGCGAGCGCGCGAAAGGATGCCCTGCTGCAGGGCCGAGCAGGGCGTAATGTACTCGATCCGGTCGGACGGGACACCAAGAACGTGGCAGACGCGGGTGCGGTTGCGGTGTTGGCAGGCGTCGACCAGCAGCTGGGCCTCGAGGACGGAGCCGATGGCGGGTGTTGGTGCTTTATTCTTCCGGGTGTCGTGCAGGACGGCCACCAGATCGCCCATGGTTGGATGTGCGAGAACAACCGACGGCGTGGCCGACGGCAGGCCAGCGCGTTTGAGGGCGCGGGAAAACCGGAGGACCGAGACGGAATCGATACCGAGCTCAAAAATGCTCGTGTGCGGGGCCAGCTTCAACTCGTTGTCCTTGTTCTTGGGGTCGAGCAGGCCCAGCTTGTGCAGGACTTGGACTACAATCTTGCCGGTCGGGTGTTCGCCGAGTGATGTAGCGGCCTCATTGTTTGCTGTCGATGTCGTGGCCCCCGCCCCCGTTGTGCGCATCCGCTCGTCGGGCGTCAGGCTGTTGAAGAGCCGCTTGAGCTCTTTGCCGTCGGCCTTGTTGTTGGGCGACAGCGGGATGCGGGCGAGCTGCACGACATACGTCGGGACCATGTAGCCGGGGAGGCGTTCACGGCAGGCCGACTGCACGCGGGCGGCGAGGGCGGCGCTGTCTGTACCTGCAGCACCTTGGGCGTCGACGACAAACGACACCAAAAAGTCCTTTTTGTTCTCCTCGTCCCGAATCACGAGGGTGGCCACGTCGCCGACACGCGCCCCGAGCCCGAGGCGGATCGCGTGGTTGATCTCGCCAATCTCGAGCCGCTGGCCACGCAGCTTGACCTGGTCGTCGGCTCGCCCCAAGAAATCGAAGCAGCCGTCAAAGAGCATGCGCACCAGGTCGCCCGTGCGGTAGGCTCGGTCGCCGTGTTCGGCGCGGTAGCCATCGTCTGCCAGACGCGGAAACCGCTCGTTGGTGAGTGCCTCCCGGTGCAGGTAGCCCTTGCCGACCAGTTTGCCGGACACGCAGAGCTCGCCCACACCGCCGCGGAGGACGGGCGTCTGTGTGCCTGGCCGGAACACCAGGGTGCCCACGTTGGGAAACTGGCGGCCGATGTTGGACGCCCGGCCGTTCTGGGGGACCTGCGGGTAGGACGTGACGCCGATGGTGGCTTCGGTCGGGCCGTAAAAGTTGTGGACGGCGCTGGTGGGGCCCCAGGGGTCGAGCATTTCCTGCTTGAGGGGCTCGCCGCCCGTGATGAAGACGCCGCGACACAGACTGGGGACGTCGGCGGGGTCGAGCAAGCGACCCAGGCTGGGCGTCAGGTCGATGTGGGTGATGTCGAGGCGCGAGATGGTTCCGGCCAGATCCTCGAGAATCAGGTCGCGCGGGGCGCCGACCAGCGTCATGCCGACGGACCAGGTCCAGTACTGCTCGAGGACGGCGACGTCAAAGTGGAAGGAAGCGAACTGGAGCCAGCGGGAGGAGTCGGCGTCATAATGGCTGCGGAAGAGCTCTTGGAAGGCGAGCATACACTGGACGGCATTCTCGTGGGTAATGGCGCAGCCCTTGGGCGTGCCGGTTGTGCCAGACGTGTAGAGGCAGTAGCAGACGTCGCTGGGGACTATTGGCCGAGCAGTTGTGGAAGATGTGACTTCGCTGGCAGACAACGCCGCCTCATCAATGGCGAGAACCTTGACACCGTCGGCAATGCCAGACAATCCACCATCAGAGACAGACGTCGTGGCCTTGGTCGCGTCTGTGAGAAGCAGTGGCGCACCGGTATCCTGGAGGATAAACGCTTTGCGCGCCGATGGTGCACCAGGGTCGAGGGCAAGGTAGGCACACCCGGCTTTCAGGACGCCCAGGATGGCAAAGAAGGCCTCGGGACACTTGTCAAAGCAGACGGCCACGATCGATCCCGGCGCGGCGTGGTCAGAAACAATCCTGGCAACCTGGTTGCCGCGAGCGTCGAGTTCTCGGAACGACCATTCTTTGCTGACCGGGACACCGCCGGCACTCTCATCAAAGGCCGTGACAAACTCAAGGGCCGTCTTCGAGGGCCGCAGCTCGGCCTGCTGCTCAACAAACTCGTGCAGCAGCTTGACGTCCGACGGCAGTTCGTGCGCGCTGGGCGGCAGGACGCTGTACAGTTCGGGACTCGAAGCGACGAGATCGTCTTCGCTGCCGTCGGGATGGGTGGCAATGTGGTTGACAATGGCGTTGAGCTGGTCGAGGAGGACAGCGGCGTGCTCGGTCGGCAAGACGCTGGTGTCAAATGTGACTTGATACAGGAGGGGTTGGTCCGGCAGCCCGGTAATGGCCTCGATCGACACGGGATAGTCGACGACGGCCTGTTCGTCGACAACGGACCACGGATAGTAGTCGGAGCTGGGGCCCGTGCCCGAGCTCTGATACACGACGAGCGTGTCAAACAGCTGGCCATCCGGCTGGCCGAGCCATCGCTGGATCTGGCGTAGGGGGACATGCTGCGACTTGTGGAGCAGAATGTTGGCGTCCATCAACTGCTCGACGAGAGCCCGGTTGCTGGCGTTGTTCTGGGCGACGACAGGCAACGTGGAAATACAAGGAAAGACGGAGCGTTCGATGGTGTCCGTGTTGCGGCCTGACAGGACGGCGCCAAAAACGACCGAGGCATCGCCGACATACGACGACAGGATGCGCGTCCATGCGGCCTGGAGGACGGCGTGCATCGTGAAGCCAGCATTCTTGACGGCCGCCTGCAGTCTGCCCAGCGACTGCGAGGACGATCGTGACAGAACGCCATGGCCGGCTGCTTCTTTCAGGGGTGTCAACACGGGGAAACTGTTGACAACCGCGTGCGCTCCTTTCTCCTTCCAGAGACAGGCAATGGATGATGACGGGCCAGTCAGTGTTGCGACTTGTTGGATAATGTCGGACACGACGGAGGCTGTAGTGGGAGTTTGTGCTCTCTCTGGCTCCAGTTCAGAGGCACTTCCATTTTTAATGGACCCGGCAACGTCGTCCAACAGTCTCCGCAGGCTGGGTGCATCATACAATGCGTGATGGATGGCGAGGTGGCAGGCCACACCTTGACCCTGACCCTTATGACTATCAACAATAACAACTTGCCATGGTGGAAGCTGGATAGTGTCAAGAGCTTGGGCGGTCGCCTCGGCTTTCCAGCGATCAAGGTCGAACGTGTTGCCGTCCTCGATGCGTACAACGCGCGACTGGTGGGCCATGGACGCGGGCGTGATTTGGATCATAGCATATGGAGACAGGTCGCTGAAAGCATCATCACCATCGTTTTCCCCATCTTCAGCGCCGTCCATGCTGATGAAGCCAGTGCGCAGCATGGGAATTGTAGACGCAGCATGCTTCCACGCACTCTCCCATACTCGACCATCAAGACCGGCCGTGCTCGCAAAGGTGATAAAGTTGAAGTAATGCTTGCCCTTGGAGCGGACAAACGCCGTGAGCAGGCCGGCTTGCAGAGGAGTGCATGGCAGAACGGCTTCGATTTCGTGGTCGAGGTAGAATCCATTCTTGTCGAGGACGGGGCGAGCAGCTTTGTGGAATGCCTCAACGTCCAGCGTCTGCGGCTCGAGCGACACAGGCGACGCAGCAGACGCCGACGAGCTCGGCGGCGTGTGCACATTCACATTCACATTCACGTCTGACGTGGCCGGCGTCATAAACTCGGAATCGTTGGCCGTCGTGATGGTGCCGACAAGTGTCGCTGGAGGCGGCGGAGGCGCCGAGAACATGGCCAAGGCCATGCAACTCGGGTGCTCCATGACGTCGACAGCCGAGACCTGCAGGCCCTGCTTGCGGAGAGCCGATGCCACCTGGACAGCGCGGACACTGTCGAGGCCGAGGCGGTAGATGGTTGTGTCGCGGCGGATCTTGTCGACGGACACGCCGGCAAGCTGGGCGAGGACGGCCCGGATGGTGGACTCGGTGTGTGACCAGATCTCGATAGACTGGTGGGCGTTGCTGGCGGGTTCGTCTTCGTCGTCGTCGTTGTCATCTTGAGGCGCCTCTACTTGGAGGTGCAGGTTCTGGAGACTGTCTTGCAGTGACTGGGGCAGGTCATTGCGTCCTGGGATATGTGACGATGAGAACTGGACGAGCGGTGTCAGGATGCTGTTGAACAGCTCGACAACGACCAGTGCACCTTCTTTTGTGAAGATTTGCCTTGAGGATTGTTAGCCAGAACATTGTCAAATAGTGATCTTGGACGGAATACATACGTGTCGTAATGGAGGCGAGTTTCAATCTTGTCCTCGCCGTTGTCTGGCACAAGCTCGAAAACGATGGGCAACTATTCATGTCAGTAGTTGTACACTGGTGTGCAATTTGTTTCTTCAGGGAAAGTAACTTGCATCCATCTCGCCGTCGTCGCGCTCCAAGGTCCAGATGTTCTTGTCGAGAGGACGCGATGGCTGTTGGAGGAGGAGCAGACTATCAAATAGACGGCGGCCGTTGCTGTATTGGCGCTGGATTTGTCGGAGAGGCGTGAACTGGTGGAGGAGCAGGTCTGGGTTCAAGTCTTGGAAGTAGGACAATAGGTCGCGGTTGGATGCCAGTGACGCGAGATTGGCCCGGACGGGCAGCGTATTAAAGCACGGAGCCACCAGTCGGTCGACATCCTCGACATCCTCGACGGCGACAGACCGGCCGTTGTAGACGTTGCCGAAACAAACGTCGTCTGTCTGCAGGAGGATGCGTATTGTGACGGCCCACGCTGCCTGGCAGGCGGTCAGAAGCGAATATCCGAGACCTTGCACCTGGCTCTGGATCGAAGACAGTGGTAGGTTGAGAGACTGCGTCAAAATACAGCTCGTACAGCTCTCTTGCTCTGTGCTGGCAGACTTGTTTGCAGACTTGCTTGCAAGCAGGAGGATTGGCTGGTACCCTGACAGATGGCTGCTCCAAAATAGGTCCGTGGATTGCGGGAGGTCCAGTGCTTGTGCGAGGAACGCGCTGAACTGCGTTGCTCGTTTCAAAGTCTCGGGGAGGCCCTCGGGTCGATTAACGAGCTGCTCCACCTCCCAGAGAAGACGCCCCATGGCTTCGCCGTCATAGACTGCGTGATGGCAGACAAACGAGAGGTATGTGGCATGTCCGTCTCTGATGGTGGCAAACGACACGGGCGGCTGTAACGAGTCAACCGGGTTGGACAGTGACTGTGCATGCTGTTCGACAAGATCGTTGAGGCTCTCCGTGGAAGACGTCTTCCATTCGAGCCATGGGACAGAGTACGTGTCCAGGACAACTTGGGCAATGGGATAGGTTGCGTGGTCTGTTGTCACAAAACATGTGCGCAGAATGTCTTGCCGCGTACAGATCTCCCTCCAAGCAGCCTGCATTTTGTCTGTGGAAACCTTCAAACGAAAAAGCATGCTGTTGACATAGGACTTGCCGCGTGTTGGCGAGACCAGCATTGCTTCTTGGAGTGGCATGCAGGGCAGAGCAGGCCTTGCAGATGACAGGCCTCTTTCGTCGAGGCTAGACTTGAGCTCAGCCAGAAACTGTGGAGAGAAGACGTCCAGGCGGAAGGATGACGCAGCGCTATCAGCAGCTACGTCCGTCTTATCCTTGATGAGCTGCGCAAGCCGTGCAATAGACATGTTCCGTAAAATGTCCGAGATGGCCAGTCGGGTTTCGGACACGGACTCGCTGAGGCGACGGGCGACCTGGATGGCAGACAGCGAGTCGAGACCAAGGCTGGCCAACGGTGTCCACCGGCCAATGCCCTGGGCGCCCGTCTTGAGGACGTCAGCCACGACACCGCACACGTTCCGCTCAAGGTCGGTCCATTGCGTTGCATCGTTGTCGCTGCCTTCCGTTTGGCCAGAACGGTTGGCAACCCCCGACAGCTGGTCTTGCGTCAGACCGCGGAACGTATCCAGCAACAGCGCCCTGTTTACTTTCCCGGCCGGCGTCAGGGGCACGTTGGCGATCGGCACTAAGAAAGTGGGAACCATGTAAACGGGCAGTCGTGACTGGAGGTCGCGGAAAAGAGATGCCGTCAGGTCTTGGCCGGTTTCGAGAAGACGGAACGTGGCAGAGTCAGTCGACGCGGGCACAAAGAAGGCAGCCAGCTGTTCAGAGTTCTCTTGGCGAACCACGATCGTAACCGCTTTCGAGACGAGAGGCGACGAACAGAGCACGGCATTGATCTCGTTGAGCTCGATGCGCTGGCCGCGCAGCTTGATCTGGTCGTCGATGCGGCCGGTGATCATGAGTGATCCGTCAGACAGCATACGCCCGATGTCGCCCGACCGGTAGAGGCGGCCATACTGCGGGTGCTCGATAAACTTTTCGGCCGTCAGTTCCGCAAGGCCAAGATAGCCCGCCACGACTTGGTCGCCGCCAAAACAGAACTCGCCAACGGCACCAAGAGGGACTGTGGCACCGCTCTCGTCGCCCATTTTGAGGACCACGGTCGACGTGTTCTCAAAGGCAAAGCCGAGATGGCGAATGGTGTCGCCCAGCGCCATCTTCTTGACCGTGCAAATGTTGGTCGTCTCGGACGGACCGTAGCCTTGGAAGAGCTGTTTGGACCATGTCGTGGCCACGCGTTCGGTCAGTGGCTCGCCAGCCGTCACAAGAAACACAACAGACGGTGTATTTTTTGGGTCGACGAGCCCTGCGACCGTCGGTGTCATGCTGAGGTGCGTGACGCCAAACAGACGAATGGCCCGCTCGAGGTCGGCAAACAAGACATCATTGGTGGCCGAGCAGAGGCACAATCCATACACCCAGCTGAAGAAGATTTCAAAGACGGACACGTCAAACGCCTGTGAACACGATTGGAGAAGACGGCCGCCGTTTTCTTGAGAAACAGGGTATATTCTCGACAAAACGTCAAGGTTGCTGCAGATATTGAGCTGGGTGACGCAGACACCCTTGGGAACACCAGTACTGCCCGAAGTGTAAACAATGTTGGCAATCCGAGAGGGGTCCACCGGGATGACCTCATCTCCTTCAAAGTTGGCGTCGGAGAAGGCGAGACCGGCCGACTGCAGGTCGAAGACGGGACATATATCAAGAGAAGAGATGGCACGCAGAGTAGGCGTGTCTGAAATCGTGCAACGGACACCAGCCTGCTCAAGAATGGTTTGAACTCTAGCCAGCGGTGTGGTCGGCAGAAGAGGCAGGTATGCACATCCGGCCCTGAGAATGCCCAAGATGCCCGCGTACAAGAGGACAGATTTTTCCATGACAATGGCCACGGCCTCGCCAGTCTTGACGCCGAGTGACTGGCGCAGACAGCGTGCAATGCGGTTGGCCAACCGGTTGAGCTCGTCAAAGGTGACGGTAGAGCATTGAAGAGAGCCGTCAAGAGAGCCGTCGCCTCCATTCGGCCCATCTTCAATGGCGGTTGCAAAGCAAACAGCAGGCCGGTCCGGTGTCCGCTTGGCAGTCTCCTGCACAAGCTGGGCAAGGTCAGGGCAGCCATCAAAGGACCGGTAGTCAAGATTGTGGCGGGACTGGAGGGCTGTTGGGATCCTGGCGTGCAACGACGAAATGGCCTCGTCAAGGCTGGCAATCATGTTGCCAAACACAGGTGCGTACTGGGCCATAAGTGTTTCCACTTGTGCCTCTGGGAATGTATCGACATTGAATGTTGTGCGGATCCGGAATGTGCCGCCACTCGTGTCGGTCTCTGGTCTGGGCTCCACCTCCCAGAGGAGCTTCGTTTCCAGGTAGTCCTTGTGGTCCAGCTCGACAACTGTATCCTCTTCATCTGCCACAGTTCTGCTGTACATGGACTCCTGGTAGACAAACAATACGTCGTACAGCGGCTGGCCTGGACGAATGCCGGCAATCTTTTTTATTTCAGAGAGCGGGAGGAAAGCGTGTGCCAGAAGAGATCGGTTGGACGTGTGAATACTCGACAAAAGATCACGAATTGTCCGCATGCGAGACAGGTCTGCTCTCAGAGGCACTGTTTGCAGGCACGGCCCCATGATGGTCTCGATGCCGTCGACGGGGATGGTGCGTCCCGATGTGACAGTGCCCAGAACAACATCCGAAGAGCCGACAAGGCCGCTCCAAAGCCACGCCAGCGCGGCCTGAAAGAGTGCCTGTGTGCTACAGCCCACGGCAGTTGCCACACAGTCGACATGCGTCTTGTCTATGGGCGTGCCACCGACTGCAGTGAGTGTCGACAACCTTGTGAGAACCTGGCCCGTGATGTCACGACGCGGGTTCAGCTCCGGAAGAGCGGGTGGCTGGTACCCGTTGAGAGTCTCAGCCCAGAAGCGCGCAGCAGCATTGAATTGTGCTGTGCTGGTTGTGCGGTAGTGCTGAACAGCAGAAGAGTACGGTGTGGGTGTCCGGCTGGCCGCTCCTTGGAGGTAGGAGTAAAAGTCGGAGCGGAGAAGGTCAGTGGACCAGCCGTCATAGACAGCGTGGTGCAAGTGGAGAACTACACGGCGCTGTTCAGACTCGGATCGGCCAACGTCCTCAACTTGGACAAAGAATGGCGTCAATAATGACACGTCCGTGTCGAGCTGAAAGTCACGTTGTAAGTCCTTGACGATACGTATTTGATTTTCAGCTGCCTCACGCCGGATAGCTTGCACAAACCGTCCCTTGTACTGGACAAAGCTGGCTCTCAGAATCTCATTGTCCCGGATAATACGCTTCAAGGCCACCTCGATCGTTGCAGTATCATAGGTGCCATTGATGCCAAGCTCGACCCAGTTACAGTAAGCTCTTGGATCGGCCAGCGTCTCGGCCAGCATAGCCATTTGCATTGGCGTGCATTCAAACACGCTCTCAATCTCATCTAGCTTCAGATGTTCTTGGGCAATTTGACTGTCTGCCAGCAATGAGGACACGTCGATGATGTCGTCCAGAGTCTGTACTTGTATCGTCTCAGGCTCTGGCGCAGACTGCCGTATGCGTCCATGCAGTGCAGTAAGCGTTTTCGACTCGAGCACATCCACAGCACTGACGTGAGACAGGCCCGACTTGCGAATGGATGCAGCAAATCGGATGGCTTTCAATGAGTCCAGGCCAGCGGCAGCAAGTGGTGTTGTGCTGTTGGTGGACGAGCCGAGAACCGACTGGGCAATGTCGTGCAGCTCGCGTTCCAGGCCATCCTTGAAATCAGACTGCGGTGCCTCTGTCGTTTGTTGCGTGTTTGACTCTGCGTACTCGCTCGCAAGCCGTTTGCGGTCGACCTTGCCCGACGCCAGCCGCGGGAAATCGGGCATGAGGACAATGTCGCCGGGGATCATAAAGCGCGGCAGCCATGACCGACACGACGAGATGATTCGTTCTTCCAGGCCAGTGGAAGCAGCTTCTGAAAAGGCCTTTTGGCCCACATCGCAATAGGCCACGAGAATGCCATTGATGACGGCGGCAACACTGCCCAGGCAGCCGTCGGCCCGCAACACGGCCTGCTCGACCTCGCCCAGCTCGATGCGCTGGCCACGCAGCTTGACCTGCCCGCCTGCGAGACGGCCGGAGCACTCCAGGATACCCTGGTCGGTAATGCGGGCCTTGTCGCCCGTGCGGTAGAGGCGGCCATACTTTTGTGTATCGACAAACGCAACCGCTGTCTGCTCCGGTCGGTTAATGTACCCGCGGGCCAGTTGGTAGCCACCGACGGCCAACTCGCCGACTTCGCCACAAGGCATGATCAGGGGGTCGTCCGACTCATCCTTGCCGCTGATCCCGGCCTCCTCGTCTGGGATGGCCAGGATGTACGCCGACACCGTGTCCAGCGGGAAGCCAATGTTCTTGACGGACGCAGCACCGTCCAGGGCGGGTTGCAGTGTGCAGTGGATCGCGGCCTCGGTCGGGCCGTACATGGCCCACAAGATGCTGGGCTGGTCGGGCCCAGCACCGGAACCAAACTCGTGGACGACCGGCTCTGTCAGCATCTCGCCAATCGTCAGGAGCAGGCGCAGACCGGGTGCATTGGCCCGGCTTTGCAGCAGACTGCCGGCCACGGTGGGCGTCAGCTCGCACGCATCGACGTTGAGCGACATGATGACGGCTGGCAGGTCGTCGAGCATCTCGGCCCGGCTGCAGCAGACAAGCGTCGAGCCGCGGAACCAGGGGAAGAAGATCTCAAAGACGGAAACGTCAAAGGTCGGTGCGGCAAACTGCAGAAAGCGCTCAAAGCTGGGAATATGGCGGTTGTGAGACAGCAGGCTCTGGGTGGCTGCCCCATGCGGGACACCGACGCCTTTGGGCGTGCCTGTCGAGCCGGACGTGTACATGACATAGGCCAGATCGTCAGGGCCGACAGGTCGGGAGACCAACGAGCTATTTGACTTAGCCGGCAATACGCCCTGCCCATCAAACAGGTGCAGCTCATCGACCAGAATGACTTGCAGTGTCTCTCTAATGTCCCCCGGCAGTCTGGCCGCCATGGCCGTGGTCGTCAGCACGACATCAGCACCAACGTCGCCCAGAATAAAGCGGATGCGGTCCGGCGGTGCGTCCAGCTGGATAGGACAGAAGGCACCGCCAGCCTTGAGGATGGCCAAGAGTGAAACATAGAGCTCCGGCGCCTGTGGGATCAAGACCGGGACGACAAGCTCTTTCGGAGCCGGGGCCGAAGACTCGGTCGGCTCGGCCGGACCGTCAGGCGCGATCTCAGCCGACGGTAGCCACTCGAGTATTTCGGCGGCCAGAATTCCGGCTATTTGGTGCAGCTCCGGGTATGACAGCGAGACATGAGTGCCGTCCGGGGGCCGGTAGTCGAGGGCCGGCTGTTGTTGCGGTTCGGGCTCGTCCCGCGACAGACAGGCGACATTTTGATCTGATGTGCCATCTGTGCCGGTGACTTCAGCGCCGGAAACAAGCAAGTGAAGCAATTCCGGGCCCGGCAGCTTCCGAGGCTCCGGATTAAGAATCGAAAGTTTTTTGCCTTCCATTCTGTATGTGCGTGTTGATGTGTTGTATGTGGTAAGTTGTATGTACTTTGTTGTGAAATGAAAGCTTCAGCCAACTAAAAAGCAAGGCTTGAAGATGATGTGATTTACGAATCGCTTCGCTCTGTGGGAATCATGAGATGAGATGCAAAGGTGACAAGCAAGGATGAGATGCATTAAAGCAGTGAAGGGCGCTGTAAATGCAAGACAAACAAACAAAACAGCAAAAGAAAAGACCAATGATGTCTGTCGTTATTTTGTCATGTCAAAAGCATTGTCGTCAATGGTTCGCTTTGGGTGTGGTCCGTGGGCTGCCTGATTGCGTTTCTGATGTGAACGTTGCCTTTTGGGAGATGATCTGTCGCCAGAGACCCTCTCAAGGCCCTCTCGAGAGCCAAGAGGGTGTGCTCAAGATGGAGAGCATGTGCAAGACGAATGTAAAAGAAAGAAACGCGAAAAGGCTCCAGGGGTGAGGCTCCAAGCATGGAAGTCGTGAGTCTTGGGTCGTGGGAAGGATTGCGAATTGGGGATCTCGTTGGTAGCATGCTGGAGCCGTCTCAAACACCCCACTGATAGGTTCTAGGTGTTGAGATTCAGGTCCAAGTCTCGTGTTGACAAGCAAAAGGGCGTCGTTTATTACAGTAGGTACTGGTGATGCTTTTTTTTTTGGCTTTTCTCCCCAATTCTGTCCCTCGTTGCGTTTTGCGCTTTACGACCGAGCATAGCTCCACGGAGCCCCTAAATTGGCTGCAAATCCGACTACCGGAGGTAAGAGCAGAAGTGTGGTGGGTTTCCTTTTGGAAGGAGCTATTGGAGCTTTTTGACCCCAAAATCACCAGAAATCAGTGATGTGAGGCAAGAACAAGGGTGTAAGGCAGGTGGCCAGGCCAGCCCACTCAATTAGGAAAGCGCCACTGCGTGTGCTCAAGTGTGGTAAAACAAAACACAAGTCGTCACATTTCACCCTGCACCTCCACCTGCTTTTACGTGACAAAAGAAGGAGAGCGTGGGTGAACCTCACGGTTTCTTTCCAGTTAAGCTATCTGCCTATCGCCGCCAGGCGACCCAAGATCCAACAACCAGGCACGCACACGAGAACAGAGTTGTTCTGCATTGCCAGTTTGGGAAGCATGAGCACTTGTGGGCTGTTCCTTCCTTCTTCTTTTTTTTTTGGCTGCAAGGTCAGACTTCGTACATGTGCTCTTTCCTTTTTTAGAAGCACTCCTCTTTTTGGAAGATGAAAAAGTTGCAGGAGCATCAGGAATTACTCCGCACTTGTATCTACGAGATGAGGCTGTCTGCATCACCTCATGCGTGCCTTCCTAACATCCATTTTTTTTTTTTCATTCTTTTTTTCCTTTTTGTGACTTGTCTTTCATGTAATAAAAATGTGAACGAGGCGAGTGTCCCAGTTACTACGACAATGTCCTGCACATCTCTTGTGTGTCCCAAGAATGAGAGCCGACCCGTTTGAAATGGGGGTCATCGTCGAGCAAGCCCCGGAGAAGTGGGATACTCATATGGTACAGTAGGAAGCCGGCCAAAACTTACAGGGCAAGAACACAAAACGACAGGGGGGGGCTCGGTTTAGCGTGGGGTACACTTGCTTGTGTGAGGCAAGTCTTCACTGGCATGTCGTGACAGGCAGACGTGTGACAGTCAGACGCCGTTCTTCCTTTGACGCACACAAGCCTGGAGGATGCAACGGACAAACAGGTGCAAGGCTCGGGAAGCGGGCGCCGGACGGGACGGCAAATAACCAATGGTGACCCATAAGTAGCCGAATCAGCGAAAAGCAAATCAAAAACAACCAAGATTTTCAGTATTATGTTTCTGAAATCGGCATCCCGCGCTATGAAGAAACAAAAAGGAAACATCTGTCCACCGAGTGGAGGACGGCGTGGGATGAATATCACAATGGGGGCTGTGAGAGGACGTTAATGTTTAAATGTTTTATTCCTTGCCCGTATATTGTATTTTCCAGAAGCGAGGCAAGCGAACATTAAATCCACAGAGGCAGTGTGAGAATCCAAAAAATGACGCCTATTTCTTAGCTCCGAGCCAGACGACAGTGACAAGTAGTCAAGTGCGAGTCGGATCGAGGATGGGAGAGAAGCAGAGGGCGTATGCTCGACGCCACCGAAAAGAAAAGTAAGAAGGGCAGAATTCCGAACAAAATCTCGGAGAAAAGAAGCTGCAAAAGGTGTAGTGGCATCAGTTTGCAAGTAAAGAGAGCGCTGATGAAGCAAGTAAACTGAAGTGCTACAAATCGGCACCAACACAAAAAGTCCATTGAAGTGTAACAACGCTGCAATGCACTCAGGTGGGAGTGCAAAGCCGAGAGAGGGGCGAGCAAACGAGCGAGGGAGGGGAGTGAACCAAGTGATTGCGCCCCGAGCGCCCCTCATCTTTTCATCTTTGTTCCCACTTACACCGCATCCTTGCCAGGCCTGGTCCCGCACATTTACGGCATGCGGGTGCTAATCACATCGCCTTGGATTTGGAGCTGTCTGGCCCAGATCCGAAAACTGGCTGTGGAAGTGGCCAGGGCCGTTTCCAACCGAATGCCTTTCTTTTTACAACATACTTGCCTGTCGTTGACTTATTTTAGTATGCATCGTTGTCGTCATGCGTGGACCGTCTAGACCTAGACCTACAGGTGAGCACGTTTGTTTGAATCTCCCAACAAGGCCGTATTAACTTCTTTGGTCCTAGCCAGCATGTGAACCTGGCCAACGTCAGAAAATGCCATCATCGACGCAAGGTAACTCCTACACTCTCACAAAGAACTGTGTTGTAGTAGGAATCGTGAGCTTCCTTGACATTTTGACAAGGCATAGGCTATGTATCCTGACAACATATCAAACAATGGCACCTACCGTTGGTTATCCTCTTTCTGCCATGTTCATTGTCCCATCTCATCCAGCGTCTTTTGGTCAGTGACAGCAAGGGAAAGAAAACTGAAGCCATGCCAAGACAAGCCCCTCTTCAAGCTTTTCTTCTGCCCTATTTTTAAGTCTCATATACACGACGTAATGAAAGCACCCTTTTACGCTATTTCGTCGGGTCATAGTAGCCATCGGCGAGCATTGCCTTTGCAGGAAAGTGAAAGTGAGGACGCAAGTTGGGGAGCACTGAGGGGGTCTCAGGACCCCTGTTCCGGATGGAACGAACAAGATGGACTATTGTTGAAAGTCGAGGTGCCCTGTTCTTCATCGTTGACAGCGTACTTTGTAAATTCGAGAACTCATCAACAACTACGGTCTCTTGGCAAGCGGCACCTTCCGACATCTCATCCTCCTTCCCACTGAGTATTGTCCTCCACCTCGCTTCTTTTGCCTTTTCCTTCAATCCCCCTGCAACATCGATGCCTCTTCATCTTTTCTGATACGATTTTTCCATTTCATGTTTCTCCCCATCTGCATCTCACGCGCACGCACCCCGCCACAAGGCCATTTCAAGGCCACCACTGACTGGCCCCCTTACATTGGCACTTACATGGGATGCCGCCTTTGCAACGCCGCCATTTTCTTTTCTTTTTCGTCTTTTTGCGCACGTCTCGTCATTTTTTGTCGTTTGTCTCGCTTGTTTTTTCTCTATCCTCTCGGCAGTGACCGGTAACCGTGCTTCTTTTTTATTCCAGCTTACATTTCTTCAGTCTCTCACTGGCTTGGTGCATCATTCGAATTCGGGGTTTGGCCACAGCTTGTCACAAAAGTCGCAAAACTGTCCCTGGTCACACAATGTGATCACCTTACTTCGTACGACCCAAGCGACCCCAACAAACACATCAACTAGCTGCGGCCGTCAAAACGCCTCCTTTTCTTTTTTTGTCCTTTTTCTTTCTCCTTTTTTATTTTCATGTTCGCGTTCATATTGCCCTGCGTCGCTTGCAAGCGCGGGGTGGCATGCAATATTCAACAATTTTTGGAGCATGCTGGCGTGATGGGCTTGTTGTTTCCGGGCGCCTCGTGGTCATGTAACTCCATCTTTGTGGTACTTTGATCTCCCAGCTCAACCACCGCCTGGCTTCCGATTTCATTTCCCCCGCTTCTGATTTGCTCCTCGCTGTCTCAGTGTCCGTGAGGTCCTCCACGTTCTCCCACAGCAAAGTTATTGCCGACCCCTGTGATGCCGTGATGCTGTGATGTCCGATCGAATAGCATCAATTATAATTCTGCTGATTCTCCAGGGGGCGATATTGATGTGGGACGGCAAAAGGTCAAGGAGAGTCCTACCAATCTCTGGATGACGGGCACCCTTCGACCGCCCTCCCTCTTTCCTTCAGTTTTTTCAGGACTTCTTCTCTCTTGTTTTGTTCCTTCTTCCCATCCAAAATATCGTAGAGCACAGTCGTAGACAGGGCCGGTCCGTCGCCCTAAGTCTCAAGTCCAAAGTCCCAATCGCTGGGCGGGCCATTTCCATCGAGCACCACCCATCTCTATTCCCCTGTGCGCCAGCTAGTTCGAGTTGTGCAAGCGTGGCCAGCGAGGTCAGGGCACTTCTTTTACTTTTCACCTTCTATTGTAAAGTCTCTTACAAGTGCATTGTTTGCATTATTTCCGTATTAGGAAACCAACACCTACACAAACAATCACAATTGTTGGAACATGGTCATCGTAAGTTGGTGTCCATATCGGTTAACATGTTGAGAATTGATGTTTTATATGTCATATTTTAATTTGCATTCATTTGGATTTCGTAATTTGCTTTTAGAAATAATTGCTAATTTAACTTTTTTCGATTCATGATTTTTTTTGGTCGTAAATAAAAAGGAAAATAGAAAATGACAACAAAAATGCAAATGTAAAACGTGTAACAAAATTTGACGTTAATAAAACTCCCGCAAATATACATCATGAGATCTAGTGAGCACCGAAAATCGAATCGACAATCTCGCCGGAGCGCGTTGCGAGGACGGATAGTAGCGTGTCGCTCAGCTGGGAGGAAAAGTGTTAGCAGGTGTTCAGGTGTTAGGTGTTCAGGTGTTCGGCGATAAGACAAAAATGGTGACGTCAACCTACCCCGTGGGTGCCTTCGCAACAGCCTTGCAGCCAGATACCTGAGCCGGACGCAATGCGACTCGGTGCAAACTTGACGTGGTAGTCGCGGGCCACGGTGAGCACCTTTGTGGAGGAGGATGCAGCGTCGTTGACGTTGACCTCCCACGTGCCAATGTTGGCTGCTGGGATTTCCGTCTCCTTGGTCGACTCCTTCTCGGGCAGCAGCGGCCACAGGCCCTCGAGCATCGTCAGGTGGCTGGTTCTCTGGTAGCCGGTGGCGGCGACAATCAGGTCGACGTCCAGCACCTCGGCCTCGCCTGTGTCCGACGGGCCGTTCTGGTAGGGCTCGACAAACAGGCGCAGCGACTCCTTGTCGGTCGACTCGACGCGCGCAATCTGGCGGGAGCCCAGGATGCGGTGCGGCCACTTGGACTCGTCCGTGCCCAGCAGGCGGCGCTGGTGGTACATGCGCTCGTACAGGTGCTCGATCAGCTCGAGACGGACGACGCCGTAGTTTGTGGGGCGGGCATCGGCCAGCAGGTTCTTTCTGTAGCTGGCAGACTTGGGGTATAGTCTGTCAATGTACTCGGGGTTGAAGATGGAGTTGACGCTGGGGGAAAGGGAGTGATCGAAGTTAGCATGGTTTCTGCCCGAAATAAAAGCCAGTCAGTCAGTCTACCAGCCCTAACGCTAACTTACAAAGGAGAATCGTCCGAGGGCTTCAAAAACTCGGAGCGCATGACGAGCGACGTCTTGGAGTTAGGGTACAGCTCCTGGATGTTGTTAAAAATCTCGGCGGCGCTCTGGCCGGCACCGACAACGGCCACACGGTAGGGTGCCTGCGGGTTGTCGAAAATCTTGGGCACAAGGTGGGCAAACTGCGACGAGTGGATGACGCGCGGGTGCGAGGCCGGCAGGCACGCGGGCAGCGACGGCTTGCCTCCCGAGGCCACGAGCACATTACGAGCGCGGTACTCGTGCTCCACTCCCGTCACAACGTCCTTGCTGACGACGCGGAATGTGGACACCTCAGACGCCTGGCTAATTTCTGCTTCCGACGTGACCGTGACCACCTCGCTGTCGTAGATCACCGACTCGTCAAAGGAGCTGGCACACCAGCGCAGGTAGTCCTCGTACTCGGAGCGGGCCGGCAGGAACGTGTCCAGGTTGGTAAACTCAACGAGACGGCCATTGCGGTGCAGGTAGTTTGTGAAAGTAAACGCAGAACGCGGGTTCCGCAGCATGGCCAGATCCTTGATGAAAGAAATCTGCATCTTGGCGCCTGGCAGGAGCATGCCGGCGTGCCATGCAAACCGGTGCTGCTTCTCCAAGAAAAGGATCTTGGGCGCCTCCTTCAGCGTGCCGTCCTCCAGAGCGTCATGGACAGCCACGGCCACAGCCAGACTGGCCGGGCCAAATCCAACACAGATCAGGTCCTGCACCTCGTCGGCCACAGCCGGCCGGAGACGGGACTGGTTGGATGTAGAGTGCTCGCCATTGGCGTGACCGTTTGCATGGCCATTTGTAGCACCGTTTGTGCCGTTCACACCGTTGGCACTGTGGCCGTTGGCGCCGTTAACGCCGTTAGCATGGCCGTTGGCATGGCCGTTGGTGATTTCGGAGGACGGCATCTTGTATTTATGCCTTTGTATCTTGTACTTTGCTGAAAAGATAGAAGGTGGATGAGTGTAAGTTTGCGATGCAAGATAGCCAAAAAAAGCCTCTTTTTCACAAGGAAAACAGGATAAGAGACCAGAGCGGCTCAACGAACAATTATCAACCTGGTACCGAAGTCCCGAAAATAAAAAAGCTGCCGGGTCGGGAAGCCAAGCTCTTAATGGATGGAGGAAGAGGAAGGAGAAGCGAGGAACGGGCTGGCCTGGCCGTGTTGATCTTTATTCCACGCAACCTTTGTGTTGGCTGATGTGCTGTTCCTTTTTGTTCTTTTTTCTTTTTTATTTCGGCTTGTTTTTTCCATTATGTTTTGTTACAACCTTAGCGTCTCCTAGTCGATGCAATGCTTCTCTTGGCCCATTGGGAGAGGACACTTCCTCGTACGTGTGCATGCCCGGCGGATACCCTTTCTCCCTTTTTTCTCAAACTCGTTGCTCCCTGTGCATAATGAACAAATGCTATTCTTGTGCGATGCCTCTGCTCTAGCTCTATGACGCTAGCTGCCTTGTGGCTGTCTTGGAACGGCCACAGAGCTAAAGAAGGAGGGTTGGTGTGGGGGCCGGCCGAATGTCAAGAACGCGGCGCATTGTTAGACCAGTTGCTGGAAAGTGAGCTAGAATAAGGTGGATGGTTGCCAGAATGGTTGCACAACCCAGAGAATATGACCAAATAAAGGTATGGGCGGGAAACGAACAAAGCCACTTGTAGGGACTTTGTGCAAGCCATTAAGCCTTGCATATCTGGTACATGATTTCAGTGCGATCCAACAGCTCATTGATGTAATGACTCCAACAGCTCCATCAAGCTCCAACCGTTGCTCAAAACTCAAAATGTGTGAGGGACGGAGAGGGGCACCAAGGGACCAGTTTAGCCATGGAGATGGGTGGCTGCCATGCCATGCTTTTCTCGTTTTTTGGGCTCGAGGGATGTGCATGCTTGGTCGATGGCTAATGTGAACCAGCCGCCGGTCTAGATGTCGCTCCTTCCCCCCCTCGAGGTGGGATAGAATGCCTGGGATGCACCTCGCCGTGTGGGATGGGCCGAAAAGCCGCAGAAAACATACCACGTCCATGGTGGGCAGTTCGGTGATGAGCAAAGGCGATGAAAAATGAGAATCCGGAATGAGAAAATGAGAGCCCAGGACAAGTACCCAGCGGGCAAGGAATACTAGGATACCTGGATACGTAGTCTAGGTACGCGTATGAACTTGCATGCCCCATGCTTCGTGAATGTCCATGGATGCATGTATTCTCGTATGAGACGAAAAAGATGCAGCGGCCGGGGCGGCAATGGAGGGCAATGACGGCCGATCTGCATCCTCTCAACCTTTTTCTGACACAGAGTTGGGAGAGTACATATGAAGTACACATAACCCTCGAATCAACTCCACTGCCCTCCCCACACGGCAAAACCCATGTCGGTGATGAGCCTTTATCCTGATGCTTTGATCTCCTTTTTCGTCTTTGTCTCTTGAAATCTTCCTCATCAAAGCAAGTAAGTTGGTCTCTCGGCGCACCGCCCCCAACAAGGTTTGTGACGCCGGTGGATGGGCGGCAGCTTGTGGTTGGCCTTGGCGTTCGCCATTGTTGGCCCTGTTGTCCTAGTCGAACCTGGAGCCGGAGCCAATGCCGTTTGGTGTGGCGCTGGAGAGTTGACCTTCTCCGTGCGATGTTAATCGTGCTCGAGTTTTTCAAAAATCGTGCATTTCAAGGCACCTTGGGGGACCCATTGTCCGCGGCATTTCATATCCCTGCCAAATCTTCCCAGGGCAGGATGAAGCCCGTGCCTTGTTTGATGGGCCTTAACGTCTTTTCTAAAATCTTGGAAGCTTCCGAGAGAACCCTCAGGGTGGAGACAACCTCGGGAGCCCAAGAGGCGATGTCGGCGTTATCTCTAGATCTGATAAGATGTGCCGAGCTTAGGTTACAGCAAAACCCTGTCCCAAGTCGATGCAGAGTTTTATTTGTCCACCACGGATTTCCACGTCGGTACCAGCGAGTACTTGAAGTACTTTAAGCACTTTCAAAGGAGATTGAGAATTTGGGGTCCTTTGGGGGCCACGGATCCATAAGACAGGATTTTATTTCGACACTTCGACGATCCCTTTGTAGCCTCGACAGGTCTTGGTCTTGGTGTCCATTTTTTTTTTTTTTTTTTTCGTGCGAAAGCAGGCACATCGGCCTCCCTGAATGCCCAAGAAGACCTAAGAAAACCTTAGAGATCCTAAGAGAACACAAAACGTCAGTCGTCAGCCCGAGAAACTCCGCTACTTCTTCCTCTTCCAAGAACCGCACATTGCGTGCCAGTCGCCAAGCAACTTACAGAAAGGTATCTGTACGGAGTACATTAAAAACCGACCAGGTTAGACGGCTGTCCAAATAAGGAAGCTCGCAAGGTACTCACTGCGACTTTTTCTTTTCGCACTTTTTTTCGTCCCTCATCTTGGAAAAAAAAATGGGGGGCAACGAGATGATCTGATAAGATGTCATCCGCCCGCTGATCCGTGAAAAAATCTCTCGCCGGACGCGGCTCACATGCAACTCTCGGGAGCGACTTCGGAATGATCAGCGGAAGAGGACAAAAAAAAATAAAGGAAAAAAACGAAGAAAAATGAAGAAAATGACAGAATCTAGAGAAAAACGAGAAGAAAGACAGGGAACGGGAGGGAACGACAGGAAAAATGCAACCTGAGTGCGGCTTACGGTTGCAGTGCAGACAAGTTTAAGACGACAGAAAGCGACACAGCCGATTCAAAGAATCACTGTATGTTCGTTTGCAAGGGGCAGTTGCCGGAAGAAGACACGCGCCGACGCGAGGATGCAACAGGATGCTGAGCAAAGTGCAGAAAGAAGAAGGCAGAAGGCAAAAGAGAGCAGATGCACGTCAAATGCCACGCCCTCCTTTCCTTCACGTTCTGTCTCTTTTGAAAGAGGCCTTTGACAGAAGAACTCTGCACGGAAGACGGCACGGACGGAGACGACAGAAGAGTCCATCCACGGCGGAAAGACGACATTAGGAGATGCTTGATTCCACGACGACAACGAGGGGCGCCCTGTCGATGCGAGGAGAAGGAACAATGGCTGCACGACGTGCGACGTATTCCACTCACAAATCAGTTTGTGGACTGATGGCGATTGAGAAAGTCATTGAGAAAGTCCGCGACTTCGCGTAAGAAGGCTTCAAAAAAGGCGGCGGACAATCGACGAAGACATCCGGGCCGGTGTTGCAGGCCACAATCGTACGTGGCGGTGATACTTGGACGATGGTGCTGACTGGACAATTGTGTGACCGAGGTCAATCGGGTTCAACAGAATCCCAACACGGAGACTTTTGGCATGAGAGATGGAGGGAGGATGGCGACATGGCTCCGGAATAGAAGGAGAAACTAAGTCCCCCTTTTGAGTGATGACAAGATGGATTTGGTCACAACTTCGAACTTGGAAGGAGCGATTGAAACAGTTCTTCGTGGGCGGTCACGACTACGGTTGTGATCACATCGTAACTTCTCCTTTCCCTTCTTTCCTCCTATGTTTTGCATCACATCTGGCAAGTACCACATGCATAGGCAACTGCCGTGCAGTAAAGCGATGAGGGGACAGGAAGGAGCAAACGGCAACATGGGCAAGTGCAAAGCCTTGTTTGTGCGACAAAAGACAACAAGAAAGGAAGGAAACAAAGACAAAAAACAAGTTTGGCAAGTGCAACCAACAAACTGCCCAATGAATCTTTCAAGGAAGGCAACACCGGCGCACACGACGAGACAAGAAGACCATAAAAAGAAATGGTTACCCAGGGCTGTGCTGGATGCTGTGTCGCGTCCAAGTCGCGCGCTTGCCCCAGGCAGGATGTTGTGCAGCAAAAGTTTGCGTTGTGCTCCGTTTTTGTCGTTCTGTTCTACGCTCCATTCCCATTTTCTCCAGGCCTTCACAACCCCCACTCCCCTTTCGACAACGACTCTTGTCGATTGAAGACGACGAAGAGACTTTTCAACCAACCAGAGGCAACATTGGGTTGCTTGTGACCTGTTTCTTATTTACCCGTCTTACAAGCTCGGCAGCCGTTAAAAGCCCCAGACGCCACAAGTGCGGCTCAAAATCAACTCAAAAGACTCACAATGGGAGACGAAAACAAACAGAAATGTGTGTTCTGCACGACCGTGCTCGACTATTTCGCATTGTCCCCTGAGTAATACGAGAGCGTCTGCCAAGCTGCACGCAATTTCGACATGGGTATTCCTGCCGTGTTAGTGCGCTGCCAGAAACGACGGTCCGCCAATGACAGGTGCCGGATTGCTTGATTGCATCTATTTTGACCTTTATTTGGGCCTATTTGGGTGCATCCGGGTCCCCTCTTCAAGTTGAAGAACATGGGAAGAAAATCTAGAGGCCCCTGTGCAACGGTCAAAACCAGACAGCTGCGCGAACAGACGAGGAGTCAAAATAGGTCAAAAATACTTTATTCTGTGCTCCCGGCTCGTGGATGGGTATTCTTCGGGTTCTTGGCAACATGGGGAAGGGCCGTCAAGCGAAGGGCTGAAGGAGGGCCAAAGACAAGTAGGGAGCGGCAGTCGCCTGTGCTTTCCCTTGTTTGATTTGGGAATGCGTGCAAAAAGCAAAGGCCGTTATTCTTCTTTTCTTTTAGGTGTGAACAAAACGCTTGTTGTTGGCATTGACATCGTTGAAAGCGGCTAGCATAAACGCATCGTGATGCCTCGCCGTCCGGTCATCGCTATCCATACAGAAAGAAAGAGATAACTCTCCACGACTGACACGCCATCATGAGTTACCCTGAAGTCGTGCCTGACTCGGGCCTCGAGACGGCGACTCATGGCCATAATGGAGGCCACAACGCATATCAGCCTCCTTCTGGCTGGGGAGACCACGGCGAAAAGGACCCCAAGTTCGCCGTGATTGCCACCGCCAGCACACCGATCGACTACAAGAGCGACCACGCGCCCAGCGTGCAATACGATTCCGGCCTGATCCCGGTCCAGTCGATGCACTCCTTCAAGATCGACGACACTGGCAACCTTGTGCCTCCCAACGGAGACGGATCACGGCAACGCAAGACAATATGCGGCCTTCGACCAAAACTGTTTTGGATCCTGCTGGGCGTGGTTCTCGTGGTGGTGGTTGCGAGTGTCGCAGGTGGTGTAGGTGCCAGTTTGGCTTCTCAATCGCGAAAGGAAAACAATGCAGCACAAGCATCCGCAACGCCCGTCGCAGCGGGAAAGAGGTATGACCACCATTTCCCACGCTGGGAAATATGGAACCCCAGCTAACAGTTCAGCTCCTCTTCTCCGACGACAACAAAAAATACACCGGGTGGCACGGCCGCAGCGGACGGCGGAAAGACAACAGGCGGCTCTGTCAACTCGGCAGAGGTATCCTCCACTGAAGGCACCGGGACAAGGACAAAAACGGCGTCTACAGAAAAGGGAACGGGGAAGCCTACTGACACTAACACGGACAAGAGCACCAGCAGTCCGGGCGAAAAGACGGTGACGACGGGCGGAACGACGGTTGTCCAAACGACGACAAAGGCGGGGCCGACAACGACCCAACAACAAGACCCAGACACGGCGACGACAACGACAACCAAGGCGGCGCCACCACCCACCACGACGAGCAAGACGACGGCCGCGCCTGCACCGGCGCCGACCTTCCTCAACAACCAGACCTACGCGGGGACGGGCTTTGCGTTCCAGGCGTTTTCGGGCTCCGACTACATGGGCGCCGTGTCGGACGTCATCCGCGACGAGGGCTTCCTCGACCTGCCGTTTTCGTCCAACAGCTACGTGTGGCTGCCCAACGGCGCAGACTGCTGCATTACGTTCTGCAAAGACGACTCGACGTCGGTCGGCTGGTGGTGCAACGAGCGGCGGCAAAAGGACTCGTCGGCGGCGTTCCCGCGCGTCTGGATCGGGTGTGGCTCGACCGCCCATAAAGAGCATGCTTGCTCGTAGTCGTTCACAGGGCATGGGAAAATAATTTGGACTACTGCGGGGTTTGGAGTTTTATATACAGCCTACTAATTTTATGATATTTTGATTTTGATTTTGATTTTGATTTTCATTTTTCGCCTCTATTCGCCCGCTAACTTTTGCTTCCACTCACGACTGCTCCCACAACTCCTTTCTCCAGATCCGATGGAGAGGATGGAGCCGCTGTCGACCGACCCCGCTTCTCATCGCCCTCACTCGAGTCCTCGGGCGCTGTCGAGGCTGCACTTGCTGTGGCCCCCACCGGCCCCTCCTCGTCGGCCTCCTCCGCCTCCAACGACGACTTCATCCGCCAGCCGCCGCGGTAGCCGAGCCAGCGCGTCTCGTGCGGGCCGCGCACAAAGCAGAGGCCCAGGGCGACCACGACAAAGCCAATCTCGGCATAGCCGCTGTACCGCCAGCCGCCGATGGCGTACAGCTTGTTGCAGACAGCCGTGCCCATGAGCATCCCGAAGAAGCCGGTGACCATGAAGATGGTGTTGACGCGGTTGCGGGCTTTGGGTTCGATGGGCACGAGCTGTGTACGGCAGGCTGTCTGGCACAGGATGAGGCCCAGGTCGATCAGGATGCCCATAATGATGGGCCCGGCGAGGGAGAACGTGCCGACAAAGGTGCCAATGACAATGCCCGCCAGGGCAATCGACAAGCCGACAACGCTGGCATAGATGGCGTGGAAGTGCTTGAGGAGCCAGTGGACCAAGTGCGGGTTGATGAAAAAGGGCGGCATGCCAATCAGGGCAAACAGGCCAATGTTGATGGTACTGAGGACAAACGGCGGCGAGGCGAGCTGGAAGGTCAGGGTGGTCCAGAAGCCGACGTACGAGGCTGAGATGAAGAAGCAGATAAAGCTAGTCTGGATCAGGAGCGGCTGGCGCGTCGCGATCTGCACCAGACTCCAGAGGATGCGGACATAGGAGATGCCGTCTGGGTTGGTGGAGGGGTAGTCGGGCAGGAAACAGAAGAGAACAAGGAACAGGGCGTATTGGATGCCGAGGGCCACGAAATAAATCGTGCGCCAGCTGGTGAACTGGGTGGCGATGCCGGACAGGATACGGGCAAACAGGAGGCCCGTGAACAGGCCGGCGAAGGTGACCGAAATCATCATGGCGCGGCGTTTTGGCGGCGCCAGCTCGGCAACGAGCGGCAGCATGACTTGCGGCGTGACGGTCGTGATGGCGGTGAAGAAGGAGAGGATACGGAACGCCGTAAAGGAGTTGGTGAGGCACAGGCCGAGCCACTACGCATCGCCCCGTTAGCCGAAATCAGTACAGTACATCAAGATAGCAATGGCAAAGCACGTACGACAGTCGCCGTGGTAAAGATGAGGGTCAGGGTGAGCGGCCGGCGCCGGAATATGTCGGCCAGAGGGCAGATGAACGTGATGCCAATGGCGTAGCCGGCCTGCATAAAGGTCGGCACCTGGCTGGCCGTCTCGTAGGAAATGTCGAAATCATGGGCGAGGACGTTGAGGATCGGGTGGTTGTAGTACAGATTGCTGACGGTAAACATGCCGGCCAGGGCAAACAGAAAACAGAGGCCCCAGCCAAACTGCGGCGGGTTTTCGGGGTCCCATCGGCAGTTCTTGGGCACGTAGTCAAGCTTTTTGAGGAATCGGAAGATAATGTTGGAGGGCGGAGGTCGTGATATCGTCGTTGGTATTGTCTCGGATGCCTCTATTGTTTCTGTTCCTTTGATTGCCTCGATTGCCTCCATCTTCTTATCGGAGGTCACCGCCTCGGCCGGGCCATCATCGGCAGGAAGTGCTTGTATCTGGGCCGGCAATACTGACGCCTCGGATGGTTTATCGTTTGTGTGTTCTGGCATTGTGTTGGTAACAATCAAGCAGCGACATTGACAAGAAAGGAGGAAGAAAACAAACACAAGCTACTGTCGACAGATTTCCATATTACAAAATTAGGCCCCACGCACAGTCCCCCCACAGATTGCAGCTTAGCAACCCGACAAGAGAAAAGAAAAAAAAGAACAGTCGCGACCTCGGACCACAGCGATCCGATTGTGCTTGTTTGCGGTCCGATTTTTCCGGGGGTTAGCGGTGCAACAGGGAGAGGGAGCTAGGCCCAGCCCGGGAATACAGTGCCGGGCTCCAAAGTCCAGGGGTGGAGAAGGACGACCGAACTGTTTACTCGTGCGGAGAAGGCACAACTTCCACCGCCAGCGACGCATTTTTGGAGGAGCACCGGAAGTCTGGAGTTAAGGCTCTTACAGCCATTGTTCCCTTTGTTCCTGTTGTTTTTCATCGCCTATTGAACCTCCGCCGTGTCCAATCATTAGATCATCCTTTTCCACCCGTACAGCTCAATCGTGGCATAGTTGTATCAAAACAACTCTGTATCGCGTGCGTACTGTGGCAGCTGCAAAAGGATGTGAGTTCCGTGGACGATTAACAGCGAAAAAGGGACCCCGCCTGGTAGGTGTCGTACCTTTTGATAAATGCAGTCTGCCACTTCCTGCGCAGAGGCAAACTCGTTCTTCCAGCACTTTTCGACAATGTCGCCCAACGCCACATTCGCCACGTCGGGGTACGTGCCCTGGCGGAGCAAGTGCGCGGCCATGCCATCGCACAGCGCCTCTTCTTCCCCATGCGGGCAATGGGCCGTGATGAGCTCGTAGATGGTCGACCCGAGAGCGTGGAGCTCGCACGGCATCGTGCCCGTCCGGGTGTCCGGATCTTCGTCTGCGGGATGCCGGAAGCCCCCCTCGGCCCAGACAACGGGCGGCTCGCCCTGCAAATTCACAGAGCAGAATGTTGCGGCCGGCGTCCAAGAGCACGTTGCGCCCGCCATGTCTCCTTGCCGTATGCCTTTTTTATGAAGGGAATGGATCGCCGTAGCGAGGTCCCCACCAGGCGGACGCGCTCGGCCATGCTGGCCCGGCCACCGTTTCGAAAGTAGAGACGGATGGCGCCGTGCTCGGCACGCTTCAAGTAGATGCGTCCGCCAGTGTCGCTGTCCTCGATGCTTAGGCAGCGAACAATTGCGGGTGCGTCGTGCCGATACGGCGAAAGATGCGCTTCTCCGTTTCGAAAAGGGCCTTGTGATCGGTGTCTTCGTAGGGCAGCTTGGCCACGACATCGGGTTTATCGCCAAAGCTAAACACTATGCCCTTGCTGCCGTTCATGAGACACTCGCCGCCCGAGGGGCGCCGCAGCCCTGTTGTCTGGACCATTTTGAAAAGAAAATACTATTGATTTGTCCCTTGAGGCTTTAAAAGAGTGCGAGTTGTCAAAGGCCGTTGAATGTAGGCAGCAACGTTACATTCTGTTGAAGAGCTCAGCCAGATGGTAGAGGCCATGCCCCTCGTGCTGTTCCTCTCCCCGTCGACGTGGCAGACGCAACGCATTTGGAAAAGAAAAGAATCGCGCTTCCATCGCGTCGTTGTGAATAAAGTGAGGTACCAAAAACACGAATTCACAACCCTGAATTAAATGCGATACAAGTACGGAGTACGCCGTACAACATACCTCGCGGTGCTTTTTCATGTGATGGATTACATAACGCACACAACTCTCTTGGAGCTGCCCCTTACTCCGTATTTTGGACTTTCTACAGCTTTCTGCAGCCCTGCGATCATCGCCAAATTGACAGCTATCATCGCCAGGAGGATTGATCCAATTCGGCCATTTCATTTGTAACGACAACGCCGCCCACAAACACAGCGATTTCTCTTGCTATTGCTCGCACCGGAATCTCTAAATGAGCCGAGACGGGCGGTCAGCCCTACCATGTTAAAATCGACTGACAAATAACAGGGATGCAAAGCCCCAAAGGATCGCCGTATGTGCACCAATTGGGGGTCAAATGGACTCCAAATGGACACCCAAGCAGACGCCGAATGCTCGCGTTACATCCTTTCAATGAAATGTTGCCCCGTTTCACCGTGATCGCACTGGATTTTCTCCTTGGCAGGATTCCAAATCTCACCTCACCTTTGTCTTTCGTGTCAATCTTTCTTATTTCCCGATGATGCCCAGCCACATTTCCTATCAGTGAAGACGACTCGGCATGGGCCACAATGCCATTTATATGACATGAGTGCGCTTCATTTTGACATTTGAACTTTCGCTCTCCACCTGTGACCTTGACCTTTACACCACTTCAGCCTTACGACGCCACCAATTGTACTCTACGGTCCACCCCACTCCACCATGTGGCCTTTCTCTGAAGCGTACCCCGAGCGCAAGGTCGCCGACGTCGATGGCGAGACGTACGACTACATTGTCGTGGGCGGCGGCACGGCCGGTTCCGTGCTGGCGTCGCGCCTCTCGGAAGACCCGAGCGTTTCCGTCTTGCTGATCGAGCGCGGCCCAGTCCGCGACAACTGGATGTCGCGCATGCCGCTGCTGTCGCAAAACTATGTGAGCTCGTGGTCCACGGGCATCCAGGACCGCTTTTCGGAACCCATCCCGGCGTACAACGACCGGCGCCTGCAGCTGGCGAGCGGCGAGGGGCTGGGCGGCACGACGCGACTCAACGGCCTGCTGGTGACGCGGGGCGCGCCGGGCGGATACAACGAGTGGGCCGAGGATTTGGGGATTGAGGGCTGGTCGTGGGACGAGGTCGAGCCCTACTTTACAAAGATGGAGACGGCCATGGGCCGGAGCAGCCCGTATCGTGGACAGGAGGGTAAGACAAACCAAATCCATTGTTGATTATTCGTATCAAAAGCATCCAGCTGACATTTTAGGCCCCGTGGTTAACCGACCGGCGGACATCCGGTTCAAGTTCTACCCATAGTACGTAGTCCCCTTGAAGCCGGCCATATTGATCTGATCACTGCTGACGTCTCCAGCCTCGAGAAAGCATGCGCAGCCATCGGCCTGCCCACTGAAAACGACTGCAACTCGCCCACGGCCAGCGCCCAGGGCAACTTCCAGCTCGACGCCGCTGTCTTCCCCGACGGCACACGCGCGTCGGCCTACCGCGCCTACCTCAACAAGCGCATCGCCCTGGAGCGCAAGTCGCACCTGGCCATCTGCACCGAGGCCGTGGCCACCAAGCTCGAGTTCAATGATGGAGTCGTTTCGGATGGCGAAACGGACGAAGTCAGGGCCACCGGTGTCTATGTGGCAGCAGCCCCGAGCGGCAAGAGCACACTCGGCAGCCTTGTCCTCGTCAAAGCGCGCCGTGAGATTATCGTCTGTGGCGGCGCCTTCCGGACCCCGCAGCTGCTGATGTTGAGCGGCCTGGGCCCGGCCGCCCATCTGAACGAGAAGGGCGTCCCCGTGGTTCGCGACCTGCCGGCCGTCGGCCACCACCTGTCGGACCACCTTTCGATTCCTCTCCTCGTCCAGCTGCCCACGGAGGAGACGATGCACCAGCTCCTGGAGAGCCCGCTGTTTGGCATACGCAAGTTTTTGCAGTACCTGGTCTCGGGCACGGGCATGCTCTCGATGCCGAGCAATGCGACCACCATTTTTGCGCGCACGACGGCCATTGACGAGGCGACGTACAGGACGGCCAACACCAAGGAGGCCAACGATGCCGTGCAGGCCGCCAACGTTCCGGATGTCGAGATCATGGTGATCCCCGCCAATGCCCTCAATCTCGAAGCAATCGGCTGCCCGCCGCACCCGGCAACGCGGGGCCGCTCGTTCCTGACGCTGTACACGACCATGGTGCAGATGCGGACCACGGGGCATGTTGAGCTGGTCTCCACCACGGACCCGCGGACGCACGTGCGTGTGCACTACCCGGAGATGGCGGACGCCGCCCAAGATGAAGCTGCAAAGGCGGACTGGGTGGCGGTGCGCCGTGCCTGCCGCTTCTCGATGCGCCTGGCCGAGGAGTTTTTGGAGCGGTCGGGCTACCAGCACAAGCCGGCGGCGCTCATGTTTGCCCCCGGCGTCGACATGGACCTGCTGCGGAGCGTCACTGCGGGCCGGCCTGGCGAGCGCGACAAGACGCCCGCCGAGATCGTGGCCACGGAAACTCTCGGGTCGTATCTGCCCAAAGCCGACGATCTCAAGCCCTTGGGTTCGCTCGGGAAAACGTGGAAGACTGTGACGGACGCCGAGATTGACGCGTACGTGCGCGAGACGGCCCAGTCGGGTCTGCACTTTGGCTGCACTGCGCGCATGTCCAAGACGGCGGCGGACGGCGTGATCGACTCGAAGCTGCGGGTGCACGGCGTCAAGGGCCTGCGGGTGGCCGATGCGAGCGTGTTCCCGCGGATCCCGAGCGGCCACACGATGGTGCCGTCGCTGATGGTGGGCGAGCGGTGCGCCGACTTCCTAAAGGCAGAATGGGCGGCGTAGCGGGTGTGAAGCCAGAGCTCTAGGTTTCTCGTTGAATTGATATCCTTGCTGTCTGTAAATGCAATGCCTACGTCGTACTTCTTCTTCTATTGGGTATATGAAATATGATACATGTGTTGTACATTGTTTGTAGATGCTTTAATGCTGCTTGTCCCCTAGCGCTGCCGCACGGTCTTTGCCTTGCGCTTCTTGAACACAATGCCAGTGTCCGCCGCGGGTGGCTTCTCATCTGCATCTGCAGCTGCGTCTAGTGCCGCGCCGAGATCCAATCCACCGCCAACAGCTTCCTGCTTAATCCTTGGTGCTTGTGGAGCGGCTTCGGCTGGTGTATCTGCCGCGCCATCTTCCGTTTTGACGCCCCCTGCCGGCTCTTCTTTTGTTGCGCTCGGCTTGTCAGTTTCAGTAGCTTCTGCCTCCTTCTTTGTCGGTTTTGCCAGAGCGCTGTTCAACAGGCTGTCCAGGTCGCCGGCTGCGTCGCCAGAAGCCCCTGCCCCAGCTCCAGCACCGCCGGCCGTCTTGGAGTCCCGCCCCCATTGCCTCGGTTTCTTGAACAGGCCTTGGACCGCCGCGTCCAGGTCAATCTTTTCAAACTCCGAGTGGCCCTGCTGTCCTCCTCCGTCATCATCGTCCCCGCCGTCTCCCCTTGGCCGCTTGCGCACACCGACGGACCGTGTTGCGCCCTGTCCGACCTCTTTGCCCTCTTCGTCCTCGACGGACACGACGCGCGTTTCGGTGACGGTCCAGTCGCCGGCCATGGCAAGCTCGGGCCTGAACTCGTCGGGGATGTTGACGCCGAGCTCGGCCAGCTGTTCGAGCTGCTCGCGGGGAGGGCCGCCCGCAGAGAGAGCGGCATTGTTCGAAGGTTGGGATTGAGGTGGAGGAGGTGGCGGTCGTGGTTTTGGCGCTGCTGAAGAGGGTGCTGACGACCCCGACCCCACCAGCGAGTTCAGACGCTCGACCTCGCGCTTCGCCTTCTCCTTCTCCCGCTCATCGCGCTCGTGTTCGCGGTGGAGGTTGCGCAGGGCGCGACGCACGGCGGACTGATGCCTGCCCGTCGCCTCGTGGTTGGCTTTTTCGAGCTTGGTGTCGGTGACATACACAAGGCAGTGCTTGCACCAGTACTTGGGCGTCGACTTCCAGTAGTCGGCCATTGTGCGAGGTGATTGTCGGCGAGGAACAATGATCAGAGGGATTGTTGTGTTGTTGTTGAGGTTGGGGTGTAGTCGACATATTTGCCTGTTGAGATGGAGCTACGAAATTAGGTTGGATAACTGGTCACATGACCACGCGTAAATAGCGGCGTGTACGAGAGTACGACATACATCGCCACCTCAATCACCAAACCGTCTGCTATCTACCACTGCCTCCAGATATCATCAGTTTACATCTCAATGACCCCTCAAATTTGATAATTATACTTTTCATTTGTTTGATGACGCGGTGCGCCTTTTCTATCTACTCGTCTTACGACAAGTTACATCCTATTGGTGATCTCGAGTCACATCGCCAACCCAATCTCCCAACAACATTAAGCTAGGGACACAAGAGCCAAAAGGACAACGTAAAAAGGAACGAAGAATGCCAAGAGACACAAAAGGTAAAGAGGAAAGAAGAGAAATGAAGAGGAAGAAGAGAAAAAGAAAACACAGAAAACAACAATAACAATAACCCAACACCCTATCCCATATTGATGATCCAATACCTGTCCAAGGCCAATGTCCCGCGTTTTGAAAATGAATGGAAGAAAAAATGAAGGAAATATTCGTTTTCACATTATGTTTGTACGTGTTGTACAAGTCGAGTATCGCTTGCCATCGCCACTCATCACCATCGCTGTCACTGCTGAAGCAGTTTACAGCAAAAGGTAGGCAGCGCCCATGGACGTGAGGAGGGCGACAAACGAGCCCAGGCCGACAGAGTTGCGCAGAGCGCCGCTGGCAGTAACGGGCGCCGGGGAGCTAGTCGGAGCGCCGCCCGAGGAAGTCTGAACGCCGCCCGAGGAAGCGGCAGTACCGTTGCCCTTGGTGGCAGACGTCTTGAACGACCGGGCAGTCGACGCGGTGGCGGCCGGGGTGGTAACCTGGACCTGGCCGTCCGAGTGCTGGCTGACGGGGACACCGGTCTTGGTACCAGCCGGGGTGGTCACCTGGATCTGGCCATCCGAGAACTGGCTGACGGGAACACCGGTGTTAGGCTGAGCCGTCGTCGTCGCCTGGATCAGAGCGCAGGGGGTGGTGTGGCCCTGGACTTGGCCTGAGTGCGTTAGCATTAATAGAAGACATCGACTGGAGAGACGTGAGAGACTTGAGAGACTTGGGGGAGGGGACCTACCGTCACCAATCTGGCAAATGGGAACGGGGATGGTGGTGGTGATCACCTGGGGCTGGCCGTCCGAAATGGGCTTGACAATGGTCGTGGTGACAACCTGCGTGGCAACAACCTGGCCGTCGCTTCCCTCAGACGCGCCCGGGCTGTTGCCGTCGCACGACATGGCAATGATCTCGACCGCCTCGCACTGAGCGGCCCAGTTGCGGTCGTAGAGGTTGTAGAAATCACCCGACTTGCACTGCCACCACTGGGTCGAGCCGCCGAGGGCGAGCGAGTCGTTACCGCACACGGAGAAGCCGGCAGTGTAGATGGCGCCGGCCTGGGGCGGGCCGTCGAACTGGAATTGGTAGTTGGAGGCAATGTAGCCAGTCCGGCCCTTGTCGTCGGTCAGGACGCCGTTGGCCAGAGTGAGGAGCAGAGCACCGTCACTAGAGCAGGTGCCGCGCTTACGCTGGTGTTGTTAGTGGGACAGTTATGTTATCAAAATGATTAGAGAGGGTTATCACAAAGCGCGTTTTTACTCACCGGCTCATCACGCTTGTTCTTGACGACGGCGACGGTGACCTCGAACTTGCCCGAGTAGGCGCCGCTGCAGCCAGCCGGGGCCGATGCCTTCGGGGCGATAGCCGAGGTGACACCTTCGGCGAGGGCGCCGGCAGCAAGAGAAAGGAGAGCAATGGAGGCCTTCATTGTGAGGATTGTAGAGGTCGGAGGATCTGATTAACTGGTGACGTAAATGGTGGCGGTTTGGTCTAGCTGTGTCGTAAAACGATAGATGATTCCAAGAAAGAATAAGATGATGGTACCAAGCGAATGCAGATGGTCGAACAAAAAGAGATCTTCAAAGCGAGAGAGAAGAGTCTCCAAGTTCCAGGTTCCAAAAGAAAGAGGGATGTCTTGCAGTTTTGTAAACAGCGAGTGTAAACAAAAACGGCTGAGCGGGAAACGGGTGGACTTTGTGTATGAGCGAGCGATACACAAGGGAGGGAAGGAGTAAAGCAGAGTGCAAAGGTATCCAAGAGGAAGGAAGAGAGGGAGAGAAAAGGGAAGGAAAGAAAAAAAAGGCTCAGACGGAGAGGGAAGGAACGACAGGGAGAAGGGGGGGTTCATATAGGTAGGGCATTCCCTCATCGGTTCCTCTTTGTCGGTCTCTTTATTTTGGACACAACCAACGTGCTCCTGTTTTCTTCTTTCTCGCCTTCGGCCATTGAGCCAATGTGGATGAGGATGCCAATGTCTGGTGACTTTCTCACTTGACTTTGCTTGATTTTGGCCAGCTTCAGTCCCAATTGTTGGCCCTCCGGCATAGGGTGTAAGTCGGGATGGGACCCGGCTCCAGAAGCTACCGGGCAGGAAGGACCACTAAAACACAAAGATGGGGGCAGGAGTGGAGCTGGAGAGCAGAGAACCAGGTCGAAGTTGGGGCAGGTAAAGTGGTTGCAGAGGCAGGTAAAGGAGCGGAGGAGTTACTGAGAACATCGACGAAGAGAAACAGAGAAACAGAAGGAGTGAGGGATACTGTCACACCCAGGGGTGGTGTCTGGACAGGGATTTTCTCTTTTGTTGTTGAAAAAGGAAGGAGTGAATGGAGACGAGGGGAGCAACGAGACATGACAAACGGCAAGAGCCATTGAAGTCTGAGTCGAGGAGTTTGCTCATACTGACGTAGACTAGACGTATCCCGGCATCAGCTCGTGCAGTTCTTTCCTCGTACTTGCAGAACCTTCAAACATATGTTGTTCGGATCGTCGTCGACTGTGTTGGCATTGTCTACTGCAAGTACAAGTCGAGCTCAGCTTCGAAGCACAGCTTTTACTCGGCACAGAGACCCCTTCTGTCGGTATGTTTGGTCAAATCAATATCACGTTACCCCGGCGGCTGGCCTTGCAGAACAAGCGTATGCAGGCAGGTGTGTTCCCTGGCGTGTGGCAGGTGCTGTTGGCAGGACTCCATCTTTTCGGCGAGCATTTTGAGGGTTTGTGTGTGCTGTTTTCTTATTCGTCTCCTTCCTTTTGTTTCTTCCCAACCTCTACATTTTGTCTCCCTCGGTCGCTCCTGCTCCTTTTTCCTTTGCCTCCTGTCTCTCGCTTCTGTGCCAAACAAAGCAGGAAAGACCCAGCTATTGCACCCCACTTGCTTCCTGTCCTGACTGACTCGCTTGAGACTGCAGGTCTCATTCGTTGGAGGTTATTCGCCAGCCATGCTTGCTTCGTTCCCAATGCACTCATTTTTCTGGGCTTCCTGTTCTCTCCATGGCTGCCTCCTCTGCTCCTATCTCCTGGTACTTGTTGTGAGCCAGAAGTGGGCAGAGGACTTTATACTGGTCAATGGGTCCACTAAACAACAGCTTCGTCCTTTTGTTCTTTTCGACGAAAGTCGGCCAACATGCGAGTTGGAGATGGGTGTTTTCCCCTTTTTTTCCTCTCTCTCTCTGCTGTGTTGTTCTACTCCCCTTTCTTTTTCCTTCCCGCCCTCTAGTTTTCTTGTCCTCCTACTCGCCTCAGCTAAGTATGGCTTGTGTTGGAGCCTCCCCCCTTTTTCCATTTTCAACCCTCTTCGCCTTTTCGCGCAGCGTCTGCGTAGTGGGTTTCAGAAGGTACACGCACTAAACCGTTAGGGCGCGTTAGCGCACTCTTCAGGGACGAGACAACGACGCGGACCAGCTACTCCAGTGTCAAGTCAAGCAACAACAAGAAAGCCAACGCACATGCAGGCCGATGCTCAGGTACTCAGGTACCAGTGGCGAAAGATGTCGGCTCAGAAACTCTCCCTCATTAACCCCTCGTTGAAAGTGGTTTCTAAAAATGTATTCTGTGAAAATGGCCAAAAAAACAACTGACGAATCGGTGCGTTCTCTTCGTGTTTGTTGCACCGGCTCTGTTCCATCTGGCCACGCCCTATTCATGTGCTTCCTAACATTTTAAAGGTCAAAACTCTCTGGCTGCCTCTCAGCCTCTTGCGAACTTCATTTTATGCCCAGACTCCCACAAAAAGCTTTCTTGGCACCGCCTGTCCCGGCTGGTGGTCCTCTCTCCAGTGTTTGGTCGCTCTTGCCTTGCCCAGAAAATGCTACCGCAGGATGCTACTTCCCTGTTCCGCGAAACACCCAAACTCGATCGGTCGGGGCGATCTGGCTGTCCACTTGGCAAGGCGAGAGACCCCATAGAAAAAGGCAAGGATGACCCACGCACAGCGCACGTACTCGTCGATGGGTTCTTCATAGTAAATAGGCCAATTCTCCGCCAGCTCAGCTTCGAGGGATTATTGCCCGAGTACCTGAACTTGACTAGATACATATTCCTTCGTTCTGAGTATGCACAAGATCGTGACGCGGAGACATCGCTCTTGTGTCCAACTCGGAGGACCCACTCCGTGACGTCGTTGGCTGGTAATTCGGAAGGCGTGGTGTCACGATTATGGTGTTGAATCGAATGAGAAGGAGCAATGGGTCAAGAAAATAAATGCTCCCAAAAGGTTTGAAGGCTGGGAAGGAGCAAAGGGCTATCGTGGAAGGAATGGAGGGAGAATGAGGCAGGTGCCACCTGGAAAGGGAGCACGCGGCAGGGAGACAGAAAATTCCAGCGTGGAAGCGTGGAAACGTGTAAGCGTAAAAATGTGCTAGAAAAGTTGAAGCTTAATCGGGTTGTATATTCCATACGCTTGCCCCTATGCTGTGCATCTCGCGGTCTGGCCGGGCACCACGTTGGAAGGGATGAAAGATCAAAGCCAAAGATTGAATACATCCCATTAAACGACTTCATACCTTCACTTCGGCATGGCCACGGAATGACAAGAAAATATAAAGGGAACCGATATCCTAGCTCCAACTTTGACATTGCCAATTGATATTTACTCTGTTTTCTTTTTACCTTCCTTTCTCCCTTGAACCTCACACCGTCTCGTTAGTCAATACGAATATGGCCAACCATAGATAACACCCACGATCTCGTGAAGCATTCGATCCGATCGGCGAGTTTTGGCGAGTCCAATCCGTGCGGAGACAAGCCTGCAAGTTGCAAGCTGCCAGAGTACGCGGCCTCCGGCCTACTGGGTTGCTGGCCAGGCCAACGGGGTTGGTTCAGGTAGTCGAAAAGGCGATCAGAGAGGGGGAGGCGAAAAAGTCAATATTTACGAGGAGCGAGTCCTCCTATCAGCTTCTACGCTGACTTGACTGGACCAGCCCACCTGGTGAACCGTCAGCCAACCTCTGCTCACTCCCGAGACACCTACTTTTGGAAGAAACATTGAAGCAAAATGTTTTCAAATACTCCGTAATGTGGAAACAATTGAACGAGACAATATGGTTCGAGAACGTCATCGATCGAGAACGGCTCCATACAATGCTTGTCTTTTCTTTCCATGCTGGGCATTGCTGGACATCTGGACATGCCCGGTTTCTCCGCTCTCACTCCTCTTCTTGCATGGCCGTGTTCAGGGGTGTACCTTGACGAGCTTGGCTCAGTTTGCAGGGATTACGACATAGAAGTGTGAGAACGGGGCCGAGTTAAGTAGTCGTACTTCTGTCCAACAAGCCCAACCTCCCTCGATTCCAATGACGAAACGTGTGGATGCAAGGGATGTTTGCAAATGGGTGTAAGAAAATACACCACAAGTGCGAGTTGTTCTGCGAGCTGTAGAGAAATAAATGGGGAAAGACGTGGGACGAGTAGGAAAAGTAAAAGGCGCATCCTGAGAAACAACACGCCGCACGTTGACAGTCGATCACTTTGCATCGAGAAGCGAGCCTTCGAGCCTTCTTCCTAATAATCCATTTTTACTGGCCGCCCGCTCCACGCTTGTTGATGGTCAAACAGGGGAGGGGTTGGTCCACTATCTTCTCGTCCGAGTCGTCGTACGAAGGTGCTACGGAGTACATCGACGCATCGATGGACGGCACGGGGAAAAGGCTAGGGCTGTCCGACAACAGGTTTTCATGTTCTCGAGTCTCCTCTTCTGCTCCATTCGTATCCATCTTCCGCCAGTTGCCCGCCTCGCCCCGTTCGGAGAAAGTGGTTGCTGAGTTTCGCTGTGCTCCAGAAATACTACCGAAAAGTGGACGCAGCCAGTAAAAACAACCACAAAATGTTTCCACCTTGGGAGTTGCCAAACCGACTAGCGCAGCTCTTTTGCAAGTACACAACAAAAAGTCGCAGCCAAGTTTCGATCCAACATGTGCATCGAGTACATTCAATAAAACACATGACATGAACTATCGAGACTACCAACGTCCCGTATCCACCGCATCGTTACTCTTATGGATTCCGACGGCTTGCTTCGTAAGAGGTTGGAAGATCTCTCCCTGTTCTCCTCTCAACGGAATCTATCAATGTCATCTGTGCAGATGTCATTCTGTTTCTATTCTTGTTTATTCTGGGGCGCTTTCTGAACTCACCATTGCCACACCGAGCATGTTCCGCCCGAGGCTCACAGCTACATCACACCGACTACAGAAAGCTGATCAATAGTCCAAGTGTGGCTCGTGTGGATGATGAACGGATCAAAGTTCACTCGTTTCTCGTATTTTTGGAGAGAATTCTAAAGTACGTGTGGCATGACAAGTTGAAAAATAAATAACAGGACAAAAAGCTGTCTTTTGGTATCTTTGGCTCGTGGGGAGGGCAACTGTCCGTCCACGGCCACACAACGCGCGCAGCAACATGTACACGGTATATCCTGTTTCTTTGATTTGGTGGTCTCAAACGGTGTCTCGTATTACTGGTGAACCACTGCCGAGCATTCCTATTTATGCCTATCGACACGAGGGTTATTACTCATCATCGTCGAGCTATGACCTTTCATATGAGGGAGTTGGAGTAAACAAACAATCTCAAACATGAAATCACCGCCCGTTGCCATTTCTTTTATCGCTACTGTCTGTAACATGGCACACACTTGAGTACATAATTTTTATTCTAGTAGCATATCCTCCAGATTTTTCAAGTGGTTTGCTGTTACCACATGTTAATCAAGGCTCTCCTTTTGCAATCTTGTTTGTGGTCAAGAAACGGATCGCAGTAAACATCATTTCACTAACTCGGTCCATAGCAGAACCACGTCATACTTGTAATTTTCCAAAAAGCTAGGTAGCATGGTATAACCACCTCGAACGGTATGGACTCCAGGATTGTCACCGGTGATACAGTGACCAACTAGTAAAGTAGTGAGTGATTCCATCGACATGTATACCGCGACGAGTCCTATGAAAGAACGGCTAGACAAGATTGAGACCCAAGAGCACACCTTTTTATTGCATCGGCGCAAAAGATTTGATATGAAATGTTTTTTGAGATTCAGAATGTAAAGGTCATGGCGATGTACATGGTATATCATGAAAGAGAGCAAATAAAATGCAATGAAGAAATTGAAAGAAAAGAGACCAAGAAGCAGGATATCCAAAAGCCGTGTACAGTCCCACCCATGAAAAAGTAATAAAAATCAAAGACAGACGACAACATTAATTTTATGCATCCACCCAGCTCTACTTCTGGGGAGGATAGTATGGCTGAGACTGGGCCGAGTAATATGGCTCGGGCGTGCCATAGGCAGGACCGGCAGCGCTATATTGATGTTGCTGCTGCTGCTGCTGGTACTCTGGTGCGGGCGTGGCGCTCGGGCTGACAATGTGCTGTGAGGGCGCGTAGGCAGCGGCCTGCTGCTGGGCGTGGGGGTCGTAGACGGCCGTGGCCTGGACGCCGCCGGCGTAGCCTGCCGAGACACCACCGGGGCCGCCGTATGTGGCAGACGTTTCATAAGGCATGGGCTGGTGCTGCTGGGGGTAGGCGGCGGACTCGACGGGGACCTGCGCCTGGGCACTGTACTGCTGGGCACCGACGGCGCCGGCTGCACCAGCATAGGCAGTGTAGTCGTAGTCGCCACCAACGGGGCTCCCGCCGGGTTGGCCCTTCATCTCGACGACGCCGGCATCGTTGCTCTGGATGCCCTGCTTCTGGGTCTGCAGGTGCAGCCGGACCTGGTGGGCGAGGTAGGCGAACGAGGCGACGAACAACAGCATGTTGAGGGCCGACAGACCGGCAATGGCGGACATCTCGGCGAGGGCGACGTTGCCGGCGACGGCGTCGCGTTTGGTCAGGAGATCGCGTTTGCGCGAGGTGTAGCAGGTATTGGCGTTGAAGGTGCTGCCGTCGTCGTAGCACTCGGCATGGGTCGAGTACTTGAAGGTGCCCCTCAGGGCGGCATTGGCGCCCATGGAGGACAACCAAAAGATGATCATGAGCAGATCCAGGGACAAGACGGCCCAGTAGTTGTAGGCGGCACGGGCGCTCGTCACTTTCTCGGTGACCATAGCGTATATGGCGATGATGAGCGTAAAGAAGCCACAGACGAGCGCAAAGGCATAGGCCGACAGGACCAGGCCGTGCATCAGCAGGCCGGCCATGATGATAATGACAAACGATAAGAAGATCTGGAAGCCGCGGGCGACGATGATGGGGACGGGCATGAAGAAGACCGGATAGGAGCCCGGGGTGCCGCCGTCACCGCTGACGGGGGAGGCGTAGTTGGAGGACATTGTGGGGGTGGAGGGGAGGTCGTGATTTCGTAATGTCGTGATACGATGTCGACTGTCAAATACTGGGCGATACTACAGAACACAGCATAAAAGCAGAAGACAGAAAAGGAAAGAGGAGAAAAGGAAACAGGGAAGGAGAGAGGAGAGAAGCAGAAATAGGAAACTACGATGGGAAGGAGGCTCCCACGATCTTATGAAGGAAAGAGTTGGGAAGGCACGACTCATGACGCACAAGAACGGACAAGTGCAGCCAATACTTTTCAGAAAAAAAGACAAGCGCGGCAGGTTGTGCCGGTCAGTGTGCACGTTTACTTTTTCAGCTCGGCCATAGATTGACGAGGCGCAAAGTCTAATCAGACGAGGGAACAGACAAAAGTTTCCGTCGCGAAGTCAAAACAGTTGGAGAGAAAACGCCAAATGGAGTGTGGGTGGGGCCCTGCAGGTGCTCGCCTTGCAGAAAAAGGAAAGGGCCAGGCGAGCTGTGATATTTGAGTTGGCGGGCAGGAGCGTGGTTGAATGGTCTTTTTTCTGCGTCTTGGGTGCATTGCGGGTAGTAGCGTGTCTGATGGAACATCGTGAGGCTTTCAGGCAGTTTTCGCGCCCTTTCCAAGTTGTCGTTTGTTCTTATTTTAGGTATTTATGGAGGAGATGTCGAACAAGCTTATCGCGGTCAAGCCTTGAAGCCTTCCAAGCTTATAAGTTGTTTCACAAACAAGATTTTCTCTCAAAAAGCAAGAGGCGCCCAAAGGCAAATAGACTCAATAAACTCAAATTTGCCAAGCCGCGCCCGAGGCCCCGTTCCGCTGGGCAAGGCCGCCCAAGGCCAACTTTATTGAGTCTGGCAGGAAAATCTGCTGGAGTCCAAGATCATTGGACAGAAGTACGAGACAAAGATGAAAGGAGGCGAGCACGTCCCTTCCCATCAAACTTCCCAGTCAATAACGTCCAGCCGCATGTTGTGAAAGGGGGCGAGAAGCACAAGAATGCCATGAAAAGACACGGGAGACACAAAATGGCAGCCGTTCTGGACCGACCCATCTGTCTCCCACCATCTGTCAGTGCAGATCCGAAGGAGGGCGATACGATGACGAGGTTATGAAGGTACCAGTGCAGAGCACATAATTGTCAGCGAGAAAGTGAGGCTCTTGAGATCAACCGGCTCCTCCTTTTCTTCTCTCATCGGCTCATACTCAAGGGCTGGCTGTGCAAATGGGGCCCAAGGCACACTTTTGTCGCCAACACACTGTTCGCGCATGTGGGATTTTCGATATTTAGTGGGTCCAGTGCACAGAGCCGCCACATGTTTCGCTGGTTCCTTCACTGAAAAAGTGCGGAATGAAAGAGCGGTTAGGGCCGTTTTGGGGGCGGGTCTAGGCTTTCAGTACCCTGAAAACGGGCGGGGCCCCCTACCCGAATGGCTTGCAAAGGAGACCTTACGAGCAAAGTGGACAAAATACGACATGCTCCTTTGGAAGATTGTCTTCAAATTCAGGGTCGTTTCTTGGTCGTTGACACCAATAACGTTCTTGTCGTTCTGCTCCTTCAGAAAGAGGACAAAATCAAATAATGAAGTGAAGTGTGCGAAGGCGAAAAGGAAGAATCAAGCAATTGTCTTTTTTGTCCTTTGATTTCAAGTCTGCCTCGCTTCAAGACAAGCCTGAATATCTCCTGCACGATCTCTGCCCACACCAAGACACACTGAGACAAGCGCTGTAATCTATTGATTTCCGTTCCGGGAACGCGGCAGCGCAAAAAACCAAAAGTCAAAACTCGCCTTTGCGCCAATATTTTGTGCACGACATCAATGGTGTGAAGGCGATACTGAAAGATCTGAGATTGAAATCAAGAGACAGCATTGCTCCATTTCTTTTCCGTTCTGGCTTGAAATGATTCAAATTTTCTTGAAATAAGAAACGGACTTCACTAACGATCGGCACTTTAGTCAGCTCGGGTCGACCCGCCTAGAGCCTCATCCCGCATTCTTTCAGACCTCACATCTCATGCTCGTACTCGTCGTACCGCTTACAGTCATGCAAATGCCAAGCAAGATGTCCAGAAAAGGAAATGGTTTATTAAAGCAACCAGGCATCCAGATGAAAGTAAAACTTTAACAAATACGTACAGAAACCAACTCCAAACTTCTGCTCTCAAACCCGGTCTGCTATCCAGACAGAAATCAAAGTTAAATCAGCCTCAGACTCATAATAATCAATAATCAATGGTACCGGCAAAATACTCTGACACGCCCTCTCACCCCAACATCAGAACATCAGTGCCTTGAGCTTTAGTTGCTCCCCGGAACATCATCGTCCAGCTGTACCACCAGCGCCTTGGCCGCGTCCGTCACGGGCTTAACCAGCTTGGCCACCTCCTCGAGCCCCGAGCGCTGGGTGGCGCCGTTGCCAAACGCGGAGAGCTCGGCGGCAATCTTGTTGGCTTTTCCCAAAAGACAGAGGCCGTCGCAGATGGGGTCCGAGGCGGTGTCCTTGAGGTTGGCGGGCGTGGTGAGCTTGATGCCGGCGAGCTTGGCGGCGGCGATGGCAGCCTTGAGGACGCTCTCGAGCGACTCCAGGGGCATGCGGGCAGCGTCGACAATCTGCTGTGCGGTGCTGGGGTCCATCTGGATGCTGTTGGGGCCCATTATTTTGTCTGGCTGTTAGTGACGAACGTTTACGAGCGCAGCGAGTAAACGTGAGGGAAGAGGGAGGGATGTGAGCGAAGCGAGGAAAGAAAGAGGGGAGAGAGAAGGATGCGAGCGAAGCGAAGACAGAAGGAAAGAAAGAAAAGCGAGGACACGAAAACGTACTGGTCTGGATGCCGAGCTGGGCGATGCGGTCGCTGATGTAGTCGAGCGCCTTGGAGGCGTTGTTGAGGAGGCGGTTGGAGATGCGGATCTCGTCGATGGTGGGCTCGGCCTCGGCAGGCGGCTTGGCATCAACCAGATGCTTGACACTGGCAGGAGGCCCAGCAGCCGGGGGCCCAGGAGGAGTTTCATTGATGCCGGGGATCAGCTTCGGCTGGGGATAGTCCGTGCCCGTGGGCTTAGCCGGACCTGTGACCGTGACCATGTTAGTGTCAGTAGGCGTAAGCGTAGGCGTAGGCGTCGCGGTCTCATCGGGGTGCGGAGGCGTGAGGCGCGCGGGCGGAAAATGAGCGACCTGCTCGACGGGGACAGGAGCATCTGCTGCGGCGCCCTCAACACCGTTGGGGACGGCCGGAGCAGCAGGAGCCGGAGCCACCTGGGGAGCGGCCTGGGCCAGCGCGGCCACAGTGGTGGCGGCGGCAAGGGCGGAGAGCTTCATTTTGATGAGAGATGAGAGATGATGGGTGATGCTGTGAAAAGATGATGCGATGCTACGACGGCGATGGATGCGACGACGATGGCGATGCCAACGTCTTGATGAAGGATGAATAGAGGACACAGAGGAGGTGGCGGAGTTTTATGATGGCGGGGGTGCCAAGGCAGTCTCTTCGCATGGGGTAAGCCGTCGTGTGCTCGATGAACGAGGAGACGTTCATAGTACAAGGAGTGCCTTTTGTTTTGGTAGTCCACCAAAGTATACCAGTAGACACTGCCGATGGTGTGGACGCCGTTGTTTACTTTTAGCCCCTTTTAGTACTACGTTTACACCAAAAAGGCAAGTACCCTGAAAACTAACACAATCCGGCTCGATCCCTCTGTCATGCCCACAGTGCTAGCCACGCGGGCCACGTATGCTTAAATTTGGGGAGGAAAGGCTGGGAAGGTTCGTGAATCCAGCGGAAGCGGATAGAAGGAATAAGAATAAAAATAAAAATAATAGTGTTGTATTGTACCATGTGTACACGTTCCCTATGGCTCTATCCAGTAGCCAACCTGAACCGGATATCAAAGACAAAAGAAAAAAGACGACTTAATCAAACGCTACTCTAAGAACAGAAAGAAAGAATCAAAAAAATCAACCCGCACCTCCTCTACCGGATAGACGCGGCATCCATCTCGACTGGTGGTGATTCCCCGTAGCGGAAGGGTTGCTCGCCACCCTCCATCTCGTAGATGCTGGCCTGCTGTGACTGGCGTTGTGTTGTCGACTGCCGTATTGATGAGGTGGAAACGGTGCCCGGGTGCGGCGTCCCTGATGGCGTACTGGTAGATGTCGACCGTGAATGGGCAACGGCCGCCATGCTGTCATTTTCGGTCGGCGGGTGCATGCTGTCCGGGCTCGCGGAGCTGGAGCTGGAGCTGGAACCGGACATGGACAGCGACACGGACTTGTTGCGGGTGAGAGGGGCGTTGCGCAAAGGTCCATTGCGGCCGGTCTCGAGCATCAGGTACGGCCGCTGCGTGCCGCCGTTCCTGTAGACAGCACTGCTGCCGTCGCCAAGGTAGTTTCCATTTCCATTTCCATTTCCATTTCCATTCCCTGGTCCGTCTCCTTCTTGTTGGGCCAGCTCCTGTTGCTGGGCCCTCCGCCGCCGCCACCAGAAAAAGGCAACGGCGCCCAGGCCGACGACGCCGACACTGGCACCGGACGCAATGCCCGCCGTGGCCGCTACCGACAACGGCTTGGCCGTGCCCTTTTTGCTGGGCACCAGGTCGCACTTGCCAAATTCGGACCGGCAGCCGGCGCCGCAGAAGTCGACGGTCAACCCGCAAACATTGTGGTGCGAGCAGCAGTCGCCAAACGCCGAACCGAGGCATGTAAACATGCCACCGCAGGTGGCGTTGGTCGACGTCGTCAAAGAGGTACTCGATGCGGTGGCGTTTCCACGGTTGTTCCCACTCGCTGCCGGCCCGTCATCATCGTCATCGTCCTCGTCCTCGTCCTCGTCGTCGTCGTCGCTGTCGCTGTCGCTATCACTGTCGTCGTCATCGTCATCATCTCCATCGTCACCCATGTCAACGATGGTGCTGTTGGTCCCCGTGGACGACAGGATGGTGACGCCCCTGCCGGTGCCGCTCCCTGTGGCCCCACCGTCCGTCCCGTTGACTTTGGCCAGGCCGTCGCCGTCGTTTTCAATCACCGACACGCCGGGGCTCGGCAGGCCGGGGTCGCTGGCATTAAACTGGAAATCATCGCGGGACGATTTGAATGTGAGAACATAGTGTGGGGTGGCGTCGAGCTGCGGCTGCGGGATCGAGACGGTCCAGTTGAATGTGCCTCCGACAGACAAATCGACGCCTTGTGTCAAGAGTTGCGCGAAAGAGTCGCTGACGCTGTCGGCATAGGCGGCGAGCCAGAGGTCGGCCGTCGTGTCGCCCGTTAGACCGTCTGTGCCGGCCCACTGCAGGTTCAGAAAGTCGCCCACCTTCAATGTTGTCGTAAAGGCATCCTGGGTGGCGTCGGGGACGAGCCAGATGGACGACACGGTCTCGTCCGAGTCGGTGGGCAGGTCGGCCGCAACGGGCGAGATGACGGCCAGCACGTGTGCTGCAAAGAAGAGTGATGTTGGGCTCTTCATGGTGGGTGTGTGAGGTGTGCTGACAATATCAAGACGTCAAGAGAAAGAAACGCAGAAAGTCGAGGCGGCTCGCGCCTTCAAGGCTTGTTTCTTCAATTTGTTGATTTTGTTGACTTGTCGATATTGTCCGAGATAAATGCATAAAGAGAAAGAGGAAAAACACAAAGAGAGGAAGGGCAGAAGGACAAAAGGAGAAAAAATAAGTATAGAATAAAAGAAAGAGGCAATGCTGGGTATGTGAAAAACTGAAACTGCTTACCCTTACGCCTACCTACCCACCTACCCAGCACCTCCCCTTGTAAGAGCATATCGGTGGTACTTGTGTGCCGTTTCTTTCTGTCTCCTTTTTTTTCTTGTTTTCTTTTTTTTTATTTTCTCTCTCATTTCCTCTTTGTCCTCTTTGGTGCATCTCTGTTTCTTGTCTTCTTGGTCTCTTCTTCTCTCGTTCTTTGCGTTTTGACAGGTGCAGGGGATGACAGCAAGTGAAAAGTACAGATGCACTTACAAATGCAGGAACAATACACGCGGATGTACACAGATGCACACAGATACACGGGAACTCCGTACTTGAAGCCTGGCAGGGGGTAGGTGGGTAGGGGGAACAAGAGTGGTGAGGCCTGAGCATTGTATAACACAAGTCCTTCAAACCAGACGACAGACGAGAAGCCATCAAGACTGTTAGCGATCATTCGCAGAATCCCATGAGTGGGAGACTGATGGAGCAGCAAGAAGGAACAGCACCGGTGGCAATCTGGGGTTGGCTCAGGATGCGGCTGACTGCACTCTCGACTCGTGGTTGAAGGTTGAAGCGTGGGACTCGAGGCTTCGAGAGTTCGAGGTTTGGCGGGACGCCTCTGGGCATGGTTTGATTTAAGACGGCAGGTGTTCGCTGTTGGTTGCAGAGGGGGATGAAAACCTGGAAATGGGGACGACACACGGCTGGTGGGAGAATAGGTATGTCGTGGATGTGTCGTGGGTAGTTCGACAAGCGAACAGAGGCCAAAGAAGACAAAAGCAGGAGGTTGAGTTAAGGATATACGAAGTATCCCACGAGTGTATCGACTAACGCAGGTGCGCTGTGACCGCGCTTGCCAAGCCTGTGACTTTGCTCTATGTCGTACTGGGGGAGGGAGGAGACTGGGGATGAGGGAAAGAACGAACAAGCCAAAAACTTCCCGAAAAGGAAAGAGACAAAACAGACACGGGCACCACCCAACGGCGGCAGGAACAGGCGGGTCCATCCATGCAGTGAGAACTACAAAATGGAAGGGGCGAACAACATCAAGCGGCAGCATCACCAAAAGCAAGTGACCCCAAGCGGCAGTGATGACCAACAGCTCCGGAGGATTCAGGAGTCAAGCATAGTTGCGTGCATCGCTGACAACAAGTCATTTTCTGTTCATTTTTCTGCTCATTTCTCTGCCCATTTCACTCCCATATCGGACGCAACCTGAGGGAGGCACAGCAAAATGGATGGACATCAATGGACCGTCGGGTATTTACATACTGGTGCGACGACAAACCGCTAGCGAGCGCAGCGAGGACAAAAGACAGAGTGCTGGCAGGCATTGTCAGAGGAGGTGGTTGTGGGCGCTGTGATTGGCCAGTGTGGCGAGTCTGAAACATCTACCTGACAGTGGGAGAAGTGACAAAGCCACCAAGAGAAAACAAGAGAAAAGGAGATGAAAGAAAGAAGAGAGAGAGAGAGAGAGAGAGAGACAGGAAACAGAGCCCCACTTCTCCAACATATTCTGCGGCTTCTTTTTTTCTTGGCTGGCCTTGGCTGTCACGGGTGTTGTTTCCACGCTGGCGCTTCATGATGTTTTTGATGTTTTTGATGTTGAGTTGGCCTGTCTTCGTCTTGCTGATCATCAATGAACTGTGACAACGTATGCTCTTACCACGTAGAATGTTTCTGGCTCTCTGATTGAATACCCGACGGCGGCAATGAAAACGACAGCTAAAACGGCTAAAACGATCAAAAGAAGTAAGGCGGCGACATGACGAGAACACATCCAAAAGACAGGCCTCTGTGGCATTTCTATTTTGATTCAATTTTAAGAATATTGACGTTTTGTTTGTACGTCTATTTTTTTTCGTTTGCGAGGCTTAGTGAACGAGACATGGCTGTGTAGAGACCTTGTAGGTAACGGAGGGCAACTTGAAGTGTAAACGAAAAAGAAAAAAAAACGCGAAAAGAAAATAGTATTGAAAGCTCTGATTAATACAATCAACCACGATTCCACGAAACTAATGAAAGTTCTGAATAAAACAAAACATTGCAGCAACTTCAAATGCAATACTCTTGCAGTCTCGACGATTGCAGATCTCGCGCGCGAACTGCTCTTTGCTTCTTTTGGCTGGATCTGCCTCTGTTTTGCCTCTGTTCAGCATCAGTCCTGATGCTGGCTTGAGTCTACCCAAGATTCTGGGCGCAGTTTCAGCACGGCCCTCTCGTCTCAACTGGTCGCGTGCCCATGTTGCCGTCCACTCTGCCAAGAATGCAAGCGCCTGTGTCCTTCACCTTACCCTTCACCTTACCCTTCTGTTTTTTTTTTTTTCTCTCTTTTTCTTTCCTCTCCCCCCCTGTTCCTCCTGTCCACCCTCTCCTTTCTTATTCGTCCTTTGTTTCGTTTGCCGTTGCACCATTGTGCCGTCGGGCATTTTCTCTTGTTCCCTTGTACGGAGTATCGCCGGAATCGAAGAAAACGACGCAAGTACTCCGTACAGAGTAATCACGACATTAATACCTGCCTTTTGTCTCCCTGTCAGACACCCCGTTTCAGACGACCCGCCATGGTTCGCAGTCGCTCGTCGTCGGCATCGACCAGAGAGCTGGCCCAGACCGTGTCTCCCTCATTGTCCTGCCTCTCCGTGTGCGTGTGCGTATGCGTATTCCCCAGCAGGATGGGCGCCGTGTTAATGTACAGCGACTCGTAGCAGCCGGCGGGCACGACAAACGTCTCGTGGAAGGCGCTCAGGTGCGGGTGGCGGCCGTTGGCCGTCATGCCCCGCAGCCACTGGTAGGCCTCGCGGTGGACGGCGCTGGCGGCAAATGTCTGGAGGCCGGCGACGTCGCGGAAGTAGAGGACCAGCAGGATGGTGTCGTGCGAGGTGCGCGCGGCATTGCCCCCTCGGAAGAGATCGCCGCCCAACAGGCTGTATTCTGTTCGATGTTCCTCCAGCGAGGTCAAGGTATCCCGGAAGCGCTGCGTCATGGCCCGCGCGCCCGGCGCAAAGACGCCCAGCGGATGGTTGAAGCGGGCACCAAAGTGGAAGACGACAACGCCCTGTGGTGGGTGGACGCTGTACTTCCCCGTCGAGGCAGACGGCAGGTGCGCCGTCGAGCGGCCGGGAACGACGCCAGAGAGGTATCGATGGGTGAAGGTGAAGCGGCGGCCCTTTCTCTTCAGAAAGAGTCGGATGGAGGGCAAGACCATCTGGGCGGCGGTGACGGCCGGCGCCATGACCAGCAAAACCGCCGCCGGGATCATGCTGTACGGCGACGGAACTGCTGCGGCGAACGCCATCTGCAGGCCGGCACCAATTGCCAGCAGCGTGTGCAGTTTGAGGGCGTCTTTGACGATGTGCTGCGGCGCAATCTCTGTCCATTTGACGGGTCGGATGGCGGTTGGCGGCACGATGCCGACGAAGTCGTGATCGTGATCGTGGCCGTAGCCAGAGCCGGGTGAGGAGGAGGACGTCGGCGACGGCGTGTCGCCGGTTTTCGAGAAATCCATGATAAGGTGCTTGATTCTTTTGTGGTTTTGTTGATTTCCCTCTTACTTCTACCGTTCGTCCATCTCGACGGCATTTGTAGGAATGGCGGTGATGCAAGGATTCGGGATTCTTGTTGTACACGACGATTCTTTGCCAGGCGACAACCTGTGCTCCAACGGCTGTTTGTACGCTCGTCTGCAGACACCCTGTTTGATCCACCGTCTTCGTCCCTCGTCCGTTTGTCGCTTCCGTTTGTCGCTTGCTACTCGCCTGGCTGGTTTTGGTGAGACGATTTGTACTCCATGTCAGAGTCAGCTGTAAAAGTCAGACTGTTGAATGTCTGATATGTGAGACCCCGGCAACGTGTGGCCTTATTTGGAAAGAAAAATAGAAAAGCAAATTATCTGCTCAGAATATCTCCATTGTCATAATTTAACAAATAAACAAATATAAAGGAACACGACGCTCCATCTACCTGCTCGTATCGTTCCCCCATTCTAGCTGCTACGCACCTACGCACCCTTCTGGGCCTGCACCCACTCCTCGACATCCTTCTTAAAGTCCGGCTTGTACAGCCACGTCAGGTCAAACGGCTCCCGCACCGCACCCGTCACGTTCGCCTTGTCCGACGCCGGCATGCGTCTGAGGTCGATCTGGTGGTTGAGCGCAAACACCCGGTCCACGCGGCCCTGGCGGTATGTCTGCCAGAAGTCGAGCGCCGCCTGGGGGTCCGTGACCTCGGCGGTCATCCACTGCTTTCCCAGCAACAGGGCCAGCATGTAGACGTCCTCAAAGGCCTGGTTGATGCCCTGGCCGGCCGAGGGCGGGATCGCGTGGGCGGCGTCGCCCAGCAAGATGACGCGGCGCGTCGCCGACGCCCACCGGTCCAGCTTGGGCACGACGTAAAACGGCCACACGTTGATCTTGGCGGGATCGATCTTGGCGACTGCATTCGCCACAATCGGCGGGTAGTTGTCGGCGTTTTCCTGCAAAAACGCCACGGCCGCCGCCCGCCCGTCCGCCAGCGGCCCGCGCTGCTCCCACGCCGCGCGCTCGTGCTCCAGGATGCGGCGCTGCTTGCCGATCAGCACCTCGCCGCCGTCCGGGTTCTGCGGCGCAATCACAAACGCCGCGCCCTTGCTGGGGTCCTTGGCGGCGATCGTCACCGGGATGTGGTAATCCTCGGGCAGGCCCAGCTGCGCCGTCGGGACCGCCGCCGTGATGCCGGCCATGCCGATAAACTTGGTCTCGAGGTCGGGGTACAGATGGCGGCGCACGGTCGAGTGGATGCCGTCGGCTCCCACCAACAGGGACGCCGTTTCGGTGGTGCCATCCGCAAAAGCAAAGGTGACGCCGCCGTCTGTCGCAGACGCAGGGTCCTCGCTGACAACGTGCGTGTACTTGCGGCCGTAGACGACGGGCACGCCCTTTTCCTTGAGGGTGGCCAGCAAGGCGTCAATCAGCACGTGTCGGTAGATCCGCAGCCCCTGGTAGCCGTATTTCTCGACATTGCCAAACTCGTATGTCTCCGTGACGCGGCCGTCGCTGTCCCGGAAGTCCAGGCGGTCAAAGCTGAAGCCTTGTGGCTTGACGACCCCATACACCGACAGGTAGTCCAGCACCCTCAGCGCATTCGGCGACAGCATCACGGCGCCGCCAATGTTGAGCGACGCGGGTCGGGATTCGTACAGCGTCGCCTTGATGCCCTGCTGGTGGAGCGCAAGAGCGAGCGTGAGGCCCGAAAGGCCGGCGCCGATGATTGCCACGTGGTGGGACATTGTGAGGGAGTGGAGGGGGTTAGTGTGGGAGGTTAAGGGTCGTGGTTAGAGGCAAGTTAACACGTTAGTGTTGGTATTGGAAATTGGAGTCGATGTGGAGGTTGTTCGTTTCTGTTGATGTTTGTGTTGTTGATTTGGACGAGATGTTGATGACGATAGATTGAATGCCTTCTTCTCGTATGGGAACGGCCATTCTTATACCTCGCGTCAGACGTGCCCTGTTTTCAATCCTTCGTGCCGAGTAAGCGGCCTCCGCCTCGTTGATCATGATTCTCACCACTCGTTTTTTTGTCCGTCTTACGCACTTAAGCTTCATATCCCCTGTTCCGGTGGGGATAGCCTCGGAGGCCGGTTTTGTAACTTTGTGATTGGCTGAGCGGGGATAATTCTGCCTTCAACGGCACTAAACGTGTAAACCCCGTCTTACACCACAATCCCCGTTTGGTGGAAACCGAAAGCATTCGTATTCATGCATTCGCGCACTTGCAATCCTGTTTCATCATCACAGACTCTGCATCCTTCTTCATCCTTCTGCGTCTCCCCCACACTGCACTTCGATGGCGGGGCAATGTAGCAGTCGCGCACTTAACATTGGAAACGTAATGTTAACAATGGGGTCAACAAAAGGGCGAAAGAGCGAAAGCGAAGGTCGGGACACAATATGCGACACGAAGGCCCAAACAACCATTATGCGAGCGAGCGAACAACCGTCCTTTGCGCTGCTGTGCCATGCCGTGTCTCGCATCGGCTGTGCAACGGTCGTTGGCCGTCTGACAACGGCCCTTTGTCGGTCTCTGGTTGCCGATGCGGGCTGTGATACAATCTGTCAGTGGTCGTCGGTCTTAAAGGAAGTACAGCGTGCTATATGTCACTTAATGTCGTTGATCGTTGAGTGAAGGCTTCCAACAAGAAAAAAGAAAAAGAAGAAGAAACTCAAACAGCAATGTAACAGTCAATTGGGTATACAAAAACAAGCGTAAAGAGGAGTATATCAAAACAGAAATCAAGCAGCGTCAAGCATCAAAAAATGTCCAAAATGTCCAAAATGTCCAAGCATATTGCAAACGCATCCAAAAGAACGTCATATCCAATCATATCCAGCATATCCAATCAACGATAACAAATTGACACAAACGCCCCGATCCCTTCAGGCACTCTACCGAATCCGTCTCCCGTGCGAGTGGTACACGCCTAGAACCTTGCGCCACCGCACAAAGGCATTGCGCTGGCTGATTTCGAGGTCCTGCACCCGGTCGCCCGACCGCGGCAGGTACCGGCACATAATGTCGCTGTCGCGCGACATGTCCTGGTGCCGCACGGCCGTGCGTCCGTCGCCCGAGCCGGCGCTGCCAATGCTGCCAATGCCGGTGCTGCCGCTGCGGCTGCCGCCACCGCCCGACCTCAGGTCCAGGCAGACAAGGGCGGTGCCTTCGTGGTGCGTCGACACCTTGACAAACACGAGGCCGGCGGCCAGCAGCGTGCGGATCTCGGGCTTGATATCGACCTTGAACCCCTCGCCGGCGGCGCCGCGGCGCGCAAAGACCTTGTTGTAGGGGCCGGCAGCGACAAGCACATTTTCCGCCTCGGTGGCCAGCAGGTGCACCAGCAGCGCCTGCGCGTCGATGCCCGTGACCGCCTGCAGCTCGCTCAGACTGTGGCACGTCACGCGCTGCAACAGGAAATCGCGCCACGGCCACTCGTTGACGCGCACGCTCTTGGCGATCAGCATGATGAAACCGGCGACGACCCAGGTGTACGTTGTGATGCCGAACGGATCGACGTTCTGGAGGGCAATGCTGTCCTCCTCGGCGCGGCCCAGAAAGATGCCAATCATGAGACCGCCCACCACCAGCAACGCACAAATGGCCAGCACGCTGTACACATAGGTCGTGCACCGCACACGCACCGTGCGCTCTTCGACGACCCACTCGGAGCTTTCTTTGGACAGCCGCTCTTGGCGGCGGCGGGCCTCGCGCACCTGCTGCTGCCGCTGCTCGGTCGACGCCGCCTCCCACGCGTTGGTTGCCGTCTTTTTGTTCTTTCCCTTGCCCTTTTCCGAGTAGTCGCCGCTGCTGTCGCCAAAGCCGCCACCCCAGCCGCCCAACATGGCCGCGTGGCGGTGCGTCTGGGCGACGAGCGAGCGCGAGAGCGACCGGAAATCGGCGCCGGGAAGACACGAGCTGCTCTGCTGGTCATAGCTCAGAGTATGGAGGGCGGCGACGGCCGTGTACTCGGGCGCGCGGGGACGGAAATCCTCGTCGACGTCAATGGGCAGCATCTCGCCCAGTCCTTGGAGAGCCGTCTGCAGCTCGTTGATGACGGCCGGCTGCGTGCACATGAGCGGCACCATGACGGCAATGATTTGGCCCAAATTGTTCAGGGGCATCTCGACAGGGCGCGTCGTAGCATGCATATCTGGGTCGCCGTCGCCGTCAATGACTTGCAGATGGGCAGTGACGCGCGTGCCCGATGGACGCTCGCCAAGTGGCAGGACAGGTCCGCCACTCCCGTTCTTGCCCTTTTCGTTGGCCATTCCAAACGCTCCCAGACCAGGGAATATGCCACGAGACGAAGCAGTCGACGAACCGCTGCTGATCTTGCCCTTGCCCTTTTCGTCAGCGTCACCAATATCGCTGGAGCTGCCATTGGGTGCCAGGCCGGCACGCTTGTTGCGCTCCCGCAGCTCTTCGACGGCGTCACGGAACAGCTTGAAGCCCTGGTAGCTGTGCTTAACAAAAAGTGGGCGGCTCGATCCAGACAAATCACCGCCGCGATCCTGGTGCACAAAGGCAGACAGAGGCGTATCCATGGTGCCGCCGCGGTACACAACCGAACATATGTCCAGCGAGTCCTCGGCGTAGCCCGCGCCCATCGCCATCTTGGCCGACACGGACGACGAGCCCTTGAGCTCCTGGAGCATGGACAGCAGCGTCGACGACGTCCAGTTCTCAATGCGCGACAGATCGGCAAAGTAGCTGTCGCTGCCGCGCTTGCTCGTCTCCAGGAACGCTTCGAGCTCGCGTTGGCGGCGTGGCTCGTAGATAGGGTCGAGATGGAACCCGCCCCATCGCGGGTGCGCGCCCATTCCGAACGCGCCATTGTTCTGGCCGTTGTCGTTTCCATTGCCGCCATTTCTTCCGTTGGCATTCATGCCGCCTAGGATGTAGGGCGCATCGTCGTCGTCGTCGTCCGGCTGGTCGAGGTCCACGCGTGTCGCGCCCAGCGCCTGCAGCACTTTCTGTTCGGCCGAGTAGTTGCGGCCGTACTCGAGCGAGCGCTCGGCGTACTCTTGCGCGTCGCGCGCCAGAATCTTGAGTTTGGCCGAGTACTTGGCCAGGCCACACAGGGCACGGCTCTGCCAGGCAGCGTGGTCGGCCGCCGACATGGCCTGACGCGCCGCTGTCGCCGTCAGATAGTCGACGAATGCGCAGTAGCGCACCATGAACTCGGCCGTGCCAACGGCAATGCCTCCGGTGACTCTTTCGTCTTTTTTGGCGGACTGCTTGGTGGCTTCCTCCTCCTCTTCCTCATCTTCGTCACTGTCGCTCTCCTCGCCGTCCTCGTCAGCTTTTTCGCCGTTTTGCCGCCGCCGGCCGCGCTCCTTTTGCTTGTTGATCCGCTCCAGCCGGTCCTCCAGGATCTTTTGGCTATTGCGGTACGCCCAGTGCGTCGTGAACTTTTCGGCGTTTTGTTGCAGCAAGATCGAATTGTCGTGCCGGCAAATGTGCATGTTGAACAGCACCTGGTCCGCCACATGCGCCAGGCGCCGGTATGCCGTCACCGTGTCCGGCTCTGGAAACAGGGCTTCCGCTTCAAATGAAAGCCGCTGGCTGTTGCCGCCAATGCCCATGTTCTGCACCACGCCGTGCAGACGCTTGATCTCGTACTCCCACAGAGCCTTCTCTTCGGCTTCTGTGACGTCGTACTCGGTCAAGTCGTCAAACTTGGGTCGCTCCCGCCTGCGTGGCGTGTTGCCCGACACGACGCCGCTCTTGTACTCGATGTGCGCAAACACCATGTCGCGCACATCCTCAATGGTGGCCTTGGCCGAGTCCGGCAGCGGCAGGTCGGGCGGCAGGGCCAACAGCTGGCCCGGCATCAGCGCGTCCTGGTTGGCATTGGTGCCGTGGCGGCCCGGGAAGTTGTTGGACCCGAAGCGGCCCACGTAGGACCGGGATCTCTTCTTGACCATATTGACCAAGGGTGTTGGGGATGGGAAGCAATGAGATCGTATGTGATGCGTAAAAACGTATGTGAAAATGTCTTGGTGATGTCAACTTGTTGGCAGGGTAAACAGGTGCAAGTAAACAATGGTTAAAGAATTCGCCACAAAAGCTTCGAAACAAAGGGACGGAGTCAACAAGCCGTTAGGCGCCAGACGCGAAATGTACTCCGTGCGTCGAGGGGGAAAGTCAGAGCATAAATCTCTTGGCCAATCTTTGGGACCAGGAAGAGTAAAGGAGCAAGGAAGAGGTCTCCAATCGTGAGGCTGGCCGCGTGCTCGGGGTAAGAGGGTGAGGAATGACAAAGATGAAAAGCTCAAAGGACGAAAGGATGGCAAAAGAAAAAGAGACAAGACAAACTGGCAGATTTCCTTGCCATTGGGTTGTCATTTGCCATCCAATCGCCATCTCAACCATACTTCGCCCTCCGTAAAGACCGTAATAGTTCATCCAGGCTGTCCACCCATCACGTACCCTTAAGATATCTCCCATCCATGTCCAGTAATATCCAGCCTTCTCAGGCGACACTCCACACGGGAACGGGCAGGCTGTGCACTAAAAACACAAGCATCACCAAGTCTCGAGCGAAGGAGGGGGCGGGCCGCGCAATTGGTTGCCGCAGGATGCGGCTCTGTTGGTGGCAAAAGACGAGAGCGAGAAAGGCATGGGTTGCCTGTCGAGTTGGGCAGTTGTCGAATGTGGTGATTGATCCGACCCCTGTATTGTTTCTGTGAAAAGTGCAGAAGCAGAAAAGAACGCTCTGGCCCCCAAGCCACAATAGGGGCCAGGGTGTAAGCTCGAGCTTGCATCCTTCCGTCAAAACACAGGTCGATTATTCGCCCGTTCGCACTTTCCTCGACGAGAATCTTGTTTTCTTCTTTACTCCGTACTGTCGAATTCAACGACGCTCAAGGTCGTTCTTTCCTCTTTTTGTCCATATCTCCTTCTCAGTTTGCATTCGCTCCTTCCTTGTCGGCAAGGCTGCGCATTTTGTGGTCCAAAATACACATAGTATGCTGTCCCAAACGGGCAAGAGCCTGTAAGACTCAGCCACCGCCATAAAGCCTTTTGCTTCGTCAAATATCCATAACCACCACCACCTTGAACAGCCTGTCACTGCTCCCTTCTGGCCATCTCTTCTGGCCTCTCTGTCCCTCTCCGCTCCTTATCTGCCCCTCTGTTCCTTTTTGTCTCCGAATGCCCCCCTACCAGGCCTACTACTACCAATAAGAGGCAGCCTACAGTCGCTGTGGCGTTGGGCTGTGCTTTGAAAGTGCAGAAGTTAATGCCCAACCTCTGCACACATCTGCTTCGCACAACACTCCGTCGGGCTCGATGATGGTCAGTGAATCTTTTGATTGTTGAAGCGGTCAAGAGGGGATCGAGAAGCTCATCGTGTTTCTCATTATTGTTTTTCTTTCTTTTCTTTCCGCGTGGAAAACGAGTAGGCGGGACACCCTGCCGCTCTCGCGTTGAGTTTCGTTGCATTCACGACGAATAAAACCACTTGTCGAAGGATTCGCGGAGTCCCCAGTCCATGCATTCTCTGTTTCCTCTTTTCTTTTCTCTTTCCTGCTCACTTTTGCCCTGTCCCGCCGAAGCCTCGGCCATCGTTCCGCGTCGCCTCAAATCAGAAAGACACCCATGCACGCACACACACGCTCACGAATAGAAATGCAACTTTGCGGCGAAAATTTGAGCAGAGGACCCCAGAGCCTGACAGGGCTTAGGTTGCATTGTCGTTGCTGAACAAAATCACAGAATATCCCCCCTGCAAGTCCAGCCTTGACTGCCTTGCCGCAGGCCTCACTGGCCAGCCTCTCTCATGGACCCTCTGTGATGTCCCTCTGTGGTCTGGTTTTCTGACCCCAGGAATAGCATTCTGGTGCGCGCGGGTGCCCAAACTGGTAAGCACTCTCCGGCAGCATGTGTGGTGGCTCTTGGAGGGATCCCATTCATTGGAGAAGCGATCATGTATCTGCATGGGGGCATGGAGTACTCCGTACAGAGTACTTTGTCAAAAGTTTGGCTGGAGATGTTCTGCCGTGTTGATCCAAGCAGGAGACGGGAGAACAAAGTATAATATCACAAGTCTTGGTATGACATCTTGCCTGTCTTTTTTTTATTTTGATTCTTCTTCTTGATGTTCTTTTCCCCTATCCCTTCAAGTTATTGAACAACATCACCAACTCATTCGTTGTCTCGCATCATCACATCCACGATGGAGTACAACAGCGTCATCGCCGAGTATGAGAAGATTCTCGGCGGCCAGTTTCTTCCCAAGCCGGAAGAGAAGGCGAAAGCGGCGGTAGATGCCGCCACCGCGGGTCTTGCAACCGTGCCAGAGGGGGCCGCAACAGGACCAGCCGGCCCTTCACAGCCCAACGGTGCGGCTTCATTGGACGATGCCGCATCCGTTCTTGGCGTGCCTCCCGGCATCCCGGTTGTACAAACACAAGGGGCTTCCAGCAGCGCCGGCCCCAGCACCAACCCGGGAGCCAGTGCCGACGCCACCAACGCCTTCAAAAACACACCAGAACCCGAGAGCACACCCGCCAAGTCCGGCAAGAATGGCAAAAAGAAAAAGGGCCAAAAGCGCGAGCCCGGAGACTTCATCCCGGACCTGAAAAAGGTCGTCCAGTTCAGCGACGGCGAGGGCAAGAAGCGCGTCATCGGCCTTGAGACGTACAAGTTCAAGACGTACCGCTCGCGGTACACGCAAGTCCTCGCCGAGGCCGAGGAGAAGCCGTTCCGCGACTATGCCATCCTGCTCAAGGCCGAGGTCAACGACAACCCGCAGGGCGGCATCAAAGCCGACTTTACGCTGGAGATCCAGTCCGACGGCCTCAAGAACATCTTCCGGACGATCGCCAAGCGCTACCGGGAGCTGACTCTGGACACGGGCGACGAGCCCATTATTATTGAGTATCCCTTCCGGTGTCTCTTCTTCCTGCGGACCAGCCTGCGGGAGCTCCAGCACGACCCGGCCACGGCTGCGTCGACGCGCCGAGAGCTGGCCAACCTTGTCGACTTCATCCATGCTCCCATTGGCCACGACAAGATTATCGAGACATACAATAGCCTCGTACCGCACGGCAAGATCACGTTCCCCATGGTGTGGACGCTGTTCCCACCGTACGAGCCCGTCTTGGCCATTCATCCGGGCCTGCCGCTCGAGAAGAGCTCATGCTTCCTGGTGGAGAGCGTCGCCTTTTCGCAAGAGAAGAAGGGCCCCTGCTGGGAGATCCAGGCGTTGTTTGGATACCATGACGGCACGCGCTTCTACCTCAAGAGCGAGACCAAGACCATCAAGTGGTTTGACGGCGTCAAGGACATCCACAAGGACCACCACCTGAACCTATTGCCGCTGAGTCTGATTGAAGAGAACCGTCGTGCCGAGATCCGCGCCGCCCTCATTGAGCGCGGTAAGCTGTATGTGGACTACTGCACGCGCGACTTCAGCTTCATGCACTACAAGGGCTCCGTCGACCTGGTGAACCGCGACAGCGAGAAACAGCTAAAAGCGTTTGGCGCCAAGAACAGCGTTTTTGTTGACACGCGTGTCATTATCGACCGCACGGCGGAGAACAAAATCAGCAACGCCGACGACGACATTGGCCGCACGGTGTCGTCGTGTCTCACAGAGCACTTTTCGGCAACGTCCAAGCGCGAAATCAGCCTGACGTCCAACTCAATGCCCGTCATGGGCGTGCACCAGCGTCTGCGCGACCTCGTCCAGTCCAATTTTTCCGGCTCCGGCTCCGGTTCGGGCACGGGAGGGCTACAAAAGGACCACGACGAAAATGACGACGACAGTGCAGGTCCCAGTGCAGACAAAGACGGCGAGGACGCATGGCTGCTCGACCCCAAAGCATTTGCGCCCCGCACCTTTGAGCTGACCGACGAGGATTATCTCATCTGCCGGCGCAATGTCGTCGCGTTCCTGCTGGACCGCAAGCTCTGGGTCTACTATTGCGTCATTAGCAACCTCCGCGAGATCGAGTGGAAGGCCGACCCGTTCAACTCGCTGCAGCTGTCGCCAGACAAGAAGCGCCTCGTCCATCGGTTGGTCAAGGGTTTCGACGGCGGCAGCCAGGCCGACATGTACGACGACCTGATTGAGGGCAAGGGCAAGGGCCTGATCTTTTTGCTGCATGGCGCGCCCGGCCTCGGCAAGACGCTGACGGCCGAGAGCGTCTCGGAAAGCACGCGCCGCCCTCTCTACCACGTCAGCACGGGCGAGCTGAGCATTGAAGTCAAAGACCTGGAGAAGCAGCTGTCTGAAATCTTTCGGCTGGGCGCCCGCTGGAATGCCGTCGTGCTCCTCGACGAGGCCGATGTGCTCATGAGCCAGCGCACGACCCAGGATCTGCGGCGCAACGCCATTGTGGCCGTGTTCCTCCGCATGCTCGAGTACTACCGCGGCATGCTGTTTCTGACGACCAACCGGCACGACGATTTCGACAATGCGTTCTACAACCGCATCCACGTCACGATCGAGTACGGCGAGCTGACCAAGGAGTGGCGCGCCAACATCTGGCGGGAGCACCTGGTGCGTGCCTGCCGACGCAACAAGGACCCTCTCGTGTGGTGCAACGACGAAGAGGCGGAGGCGGAGGCCAACGGGGTGCCGTTCACAAAAGCTCCTGCTGAAGAACCATTGGAAGGCGACGACAAGGGCAAAGGCAAAGGCAAGGGCGGGGAAGTGGTCGTCGCCGGCGACCCTCCTCTCGACGACCTGCTGTTCACCACCCTGGGCGAAGTCCACAGCAATGGCCGCGATATCAAAAACTACGTCCGCACGTCGCTGGCGTTTGCGCGTGCCGAGGAGGAGGATCTGGGTCTGGAGCAGGTCCTGATCGTGCTCGAGAACAACCTGGAGCGCAGCATTGTCATTGCGCACAAGGACGTTCTCGAGAAATTGCACGCGCTGAGTGACCGGCAAGTGCGCCAGCTCAAGGTCCGCATGGCCCGGCGAGAGGCAGAGAAGGCAGAGAAGGCAAAGAAAAAGGCCGAAAAAAAGGCAAAGAAGCTGGCCAAGAAGGAAAGAGAGGCGAGGGATGCCAATGGCGAATTCGTCCATGCCGACGAGGGACATGAAGTGGATGAGGACGACGACGACAGTGATGAAGAAAGTGATGACGAGTAAAGATGGGGAGTTGGGAAAGCGAAGAACGGCTCGCCTGCGTTTGATTTGGGTTTACTTTGGGTCTGTTTTCTTTTTATTCTTTTTGTTCTCTTGTTCTGTTTTATATTATGTTGTCACGGTGGGAGATGCAGGATGATACCCAGGAAATATATATGATATTTTAATCAATCTTGGGAGAAAGCAAGGCGTTCTAGGAAACTACTCTAGAAGCAGGAACTAAATGACTTTTATGAAAGGAAATGCACGCAAAACAGTGTACAGAATGCAAGAGGTGGATACAAAAAAGGAATACAAAAGTAATATCAAAAGACGACTGTCGCCGACTAGTACACCTCCAGGACGTAGCGGCCGTCCTCCTTGAGGCGGTCAATCTCCTTGTGCGGGTCGACCTTGCGGCCGCTCGCCTTGGCCTCCTTGGCAATCGACTCCATCAGGACGTCCGTCAGATCGGGCACAGGCCAGGTCGGGCCGCACAGGAAGAAGGAGCCCTCCTCGTGGATGTAGGCCTTGATGACGGCGTCCATGCTCTGGCGCATGCGGTCCTGGATGTAGATCTTCTCGGGTTGGTCGCGCGAGAAGGCGGCGCCCAGCAGAGTGACGACACCGGCGTCCACGTACGCCTCCCACTCCTCGCCGTACAGGTACTCCTCGCGCTGGTGGCGCGAGCCCATGAACAGCAGGATGGAGCCAATCTCCTCGCCGCGGGCCTTTTGCATGGCGCGGTACTGGACGAAGGCGCGGAAGGGCGCCAGACCGGTGCCGAGACCGGCCATGATCAGGGGGGTCGAGGCCTTGGTGGGGAGCTTCATCACGGACGGCTTGACACTCACCGTCACCTGGGCGCCCGGCTTGAGCAGGGACAGGTAGCGCGAAGCGTTGCCGTAGCGCTTGCGGCCGCGGGAGTCGACCCAGTCGACGACGACGATCATGAGCGCGACCGAGTTGGGCGTGACGGCCTGGGCAGAGGCGATCGAGTACTCGCGGCGCTTGGAGGGCGAGACTATGCGCACGAGGTCCTCGATGGCCGGGTGGGCCGACTGGAACTCCTGCAGGACGTCGACGTACGAGACGGTGTCGACCTCGCTGTACTTCTTGAACTCCTCGGCGCCCTCCTTGCCGCCCAGGGCGGTCAGCTTGGCGCGCTCGGCGTCGTCGGTGGCAAACTCGGCCAGGGCTTCGTAGAAGCGCTTGGGCGGCTTGCCGAGAATGTCGACGTTCTGCACCAGGGCCTGGTAGACGGTGCGGGCCTCGAACACGGTGGCGTCCTCGCGCGAGGGCACCTGCACGAGCGCGTTGGCGTCCAGGCCGTAGAACTCGATAAACTCCTCGACGAGAGCCGTGTCGTTGTCGGCGTGCACGCCCAGGGCCTCGCCGATCTTGTAGGTGACGCCCGAGGTGCCGAGGTCAAACTCAATGTGGAAGATGTTGCGCTCGTACTCGAGGGGCGTGAGGCGGCGGTTCTCGGAGACGGTGACGACAGCCGTGTTGACGGGCAGGTCGGGGCGGACCGACGCCTGCGTGCCATAGACCTCCTTGAAGGCCAGGCCCTTGGCGGCGGCCTGCCAGTCGCTGACCTCGGTGGCCGGCTCGACCTCGGTTCTGTCAAAGACGGCAAAGCTCGACGCCTTGAGCGTCTTCACGAGGGCAGAGGGGGCGACAAAGTCGGCAGGGACCTCGGCCCAGGTCTCGGGGACCTCGACGGACACAAGGACCGTGGACAGAGCCTCGGCGCAGGCGCGGGCAGCCTCAATGTCGTTGACGGCAGCGGCCAGGCGCACCAGGTCGTCGGCGGCCAGCTCGGGGTGGGCGACCTGCAGGAACGCCTGCTCGAGCAGAACCTTGCTGTGCTCCTCGACGGCCGGGACGGCAGCCGTGTCCAGAGCGTACAGGCGGACCTGCTTGAGACGCAGGGCCTGGCGCACGTTGGCAGGGATGCGCTTCTCGGCGTCCTCGGCCTTGAAGTTGGGCAGCCGGACAATCAGCACCGAGCCGGGCTTGGCGCCCGACAGCACGTCAATCTCCTTGAGCAGCTTCTCCTCGCCAACGACAGTGACGTTGGCGGCCTCGACAGCAAAGGGGGCGCTCAGCGCCTTGTTGGCCTTGCGGATGTCGGTGCGCACAACACCGCCCTGGATCAGGTTGTCGTGGACGTTGTGTGTCGAGACGTTGGCGCCGGGCTGCTCGGCAATGACGCGGGCAATCGAGGCGGGCGCAGCGAGAGCAGCCGAGGTGTCGACATCGTAGAAGGTGTACTGCTGAACCTGCTCGGGGACGAGCGACACGGCGTACTGCGACTCCTCGGCGACCTGGCCGGGCTTGCCGACGAGCGTCTGGAGGACGGACGTGATGAACGAGGGCGTGGGCACATCAGCCGCGGCGTACTTGACGTCGATGATGGCGGGCGTCTCGGTCCACTTGCTGGAGAAGGCGACAGCGGCCAGGACGTCCGCGAACAGAGCCGACTGGACGGCCGGCTCGTTGACGGCGAGCTCGTTCTGGACCTGGCCAAGAACAGCAATGCGGCGGACCGTGGGCGGCAGAACGCTGAGGAACGCCTCCTCAATGAAGGGGCGGTAGACGCGCACGTTGACGGCGCCGACCTTGTGGCCCTGGACTGCCAGGCGGGCAACCGTCTGGGCAGCCAGCTGGGCCTCGATGCTGCCAAAGGCGACAATGACCGACTCGGCCTCGTCGTGGCCGTGGTACTCAAACGGCTGGTAGGCCGTGCCGAGCTCGTTGTTGAAGGCCTGCAGCAGCTCGAGCAGCTGGCCGGCGTGGTCCAGGCGCTTGCTGAGGGCGCCGCGCTCGTCGCGCAGGGCCGACAGGCGCGAAAAGGACTCGGCAATGTGGGCCTCGCTCAGCGCGTCGGTGACGCGGACAGTCTCGCGGGCCGTGCGGAGGCCGTCGTAGACATGGAGCGTCGGCAGGATCTGGGCAGCGAGCGTCGCAAAGAGAGCAATGTGCTGCGCCTCGGCCGCGGACGTGCTGGCCACCAGGCCCAGACCGAGCTCCTCGGCCGTCTGCAGGGCAGCGCTGTAGTCACCGACCAGGCCGTCCTGGGCAGCGTAGTCGAGCGCAGCGACGTGGGCCACAAAGGGGCTGGCCACGCCGTACAGCAGCGACAGCTGGTCGAGCGAGGCACGCAGGCTGCGCAGGCTGGCCGTGGGAGCAACCAGCGTCTGGGGGAAGTTGCGCTTGCTCTTGTCAAAGTCCTCCGAGAACAGGTAGCCCAGGGCGAAAGCGCCGGCACCGGCACGGGTCTGCAGAGGCACAACCGTCGTCGGGTAGCCGTGGACGTTCTTCTCCTGCTGGCTCTCCCAGTGGCGGGCGGCGACGTCCAGGTCGAAGGTCTCGGGCGAGTAGGCAAAGATCTTGTCGGACAGCTTGTAGGCGACCTGCTGGACGAGCAGCTGGGCCGTGGCGTAGGTCGGGCCGTTGATCGAGGAGAGGGCAGCCGTCGTCGTCGGGAGACGCTTGGGCTCCTCGACGGGCTGTTCGACCGGCAGGGCCGGGCTGCCGGTGCTTTCTTCGTGCTTGAGCTGCATGGTGGAGGTGCGAGCTGGCGAGACGGAGAGTGAGGAGAAGAAGGAGAGCCGGAAAGGTCTCAAGGCCGATCTCGCCAGAGGTCTGGAGAGGCTTGAGAGAGGGCTCGAGGAAAAGAGAGAAATGGCCGTTGTTTAGGTGTGGAAAGACCCGAACAATACCAGTGACGGATCTGAAAAAGTCAGAATGAGATGAAATGAGAAGAAAGAAGACTCGAAAAGACCCAGAACTGAAAAGACACTGCAAAGCCAGCGAAACTGAAGACGAGAATTTTTAAATGAGACGCGCTGCAGAAATAAAACCGGCAGAACACTAACCACGAAGAAGCATAGTCCGGCGGCCATCGCGGCCGGACAAAGGCGAGCCGGGGCTGACAAGGGCCATGGTCCACCGGATGCACTCTGGGGTGCATTCTTTGCGTGCTGGCTGGGTGCTGGTTTTGCTGCTCTTTGGCAGTCTTTGCTGGGGCGAATGTGTCTTTCGCAATTGGAAGCGGCACGGCGCAAATTTGCAATTGGCAAATGTCGCGATCACGCAATTGCACTAGTCCGCAAAGGGAAAGGGCGCCAGGAACCAGACCCCGTCCGTTTCGGCAATCGGTGGCCTGGCCGTATCACGTGCCACAGGTGAGCACGCCTTTCACGCCTTCCACTCTTTTGCGCCTTTCGCGCCTTCACTTTTCGGGAATACCTCGAGACGAGCTTCAACATCTAAATCCCGAGCGTACTCCGGACATGTCCAGCGGTGCATATTGGTGCATGTGCATATATGATATCGATCAAATGCCGTTGGAGTGAACGCAGAATCGCTTTTGAATGCTCGTATTGGTGATAGTACATTGATACATTGATACATTGGCACGCCGGCATCGCTTCTTCTCCTCACGATGACGGTGCCGTCTCTGCACCTGCCGTTTGTGTCTCTGTGGCGGTGCCTGTGGCTTGAGCTGTTGCGCCTGCCTCCGCCTCCGTCTCCGCCTTCTTCGGCTTCTTCCGCAGTGTGTGCAGGTTCGGCGGCTTCTCCAGCCCCAGACGCTCTCGCAGCTCCGCCGCGTCCGTCATCAGCTCCTTTTCCCAGTACACATTGATGATCGGCTTCGCCCGGCGGGCGCTCTTGAGGGCCCATGGCAAAAAGATCTTGAAGAAGCGCTCGCGCTCAGCAGGCTTGAGGCGGGCAACAGCCACCAGACTCAGCGCGGCCATCGGCAGCCCTGTGTTGACAAACTCAAAGGCTTTGAGCGCAATCTCGCCCTCGACGTACTGCGGCGGAAGGCCCAGCACCGCATGGTACAGGTCGTGGCACTCGCGGTACCGCTGGATCACGTACGCGCACTCGGCGTCGTCCACGTAGCGCACCTCGTCGCGCACGTCGGGCGACATGTGGTAGCGCTTGCGGAAATGCCCGTAGACATAGCCCACCGTGTTCTTGGGCATCGCCAGCAGCTCGTCGAGCGGCCAGTTTTCCGACGTGATGCGCGGGCGGTCCCGCAGAATCTGGCGGCCCACGGGGTCGGCGAGCATCGTGTCGCGGAGCCGCTGGGCCACAGGACCGGCCGAGACTTCGCCGAGTGTGGCGATCAGATCTGACGTGTTAGAGCTGTTTTCAGCTGAATAGAGTGGACAGTGACCTACCCGCCCTTCTCGGGTCGAGAAAGGCGCCAATGGCCGACCCCAGGGTCATTGCGCCTTTCTCAATGAGCGTCAATGGCACATGGCCTTCATAGTTTGGTGGCGGCCGGTTGAGCACCGAGAACGCGTGGATGTGCTGAATGTGCTGCGAAACTGGTGCCAATGCCTCAGCCGGCACAATTGCACTCGGCCGGGCCAGCTGGGCAAGCTTTCTTCTCGATATTAACCGTATGGACTGCATTGTGATGTGTAGATGAAGTTTGTCGAGTTCAGCTTTCGAGTGTGGTGTGAGGATCTGACGACTTGTGATAAAAGCTTCAATTGGAGTGGGGCTGATACGCAGAGAGCTGCACGTGTGTGATCACGTGTCAATGTCACCAACATCGATGCCTTTCGATTTGCGGTCGAAAGAGCGGATGTTATGTAATTTCTTTGATTCCTTATTTTATTTCTCGTCTTTTTGAATATTCTTACAAAGCTTTTGGTACAGTGTAAAGGAGCGGGCAAGGGCGGACAAGGAGCGGGCGGCGTCACCGAGTCGCCTGTCACTACATAAACTTGCCAGCGAAAATAGACAGAAAATACATGCCACGACACGGCCCTCGTTCTATTTGATACAACGGCATCGGCAGGTTGGGCAAAAGGACGAAATCATAAATTGAAGGTAGAACGTCCTCGTTGGACCTGTCTGCACGCCCTAATGCCGTCCTCCGACAGGCGCGGCATCGACGTGGCTCGTCCTGCACAGGCAAGATTTGGTCATGCAAAGCCGATTCACCATTTGGAAATCGTATGAGTGAAAAGGAAAAAAAGGAAAAAACCGATCGCGGTCCGTAGTGGTGGGTATGTGTTGTCGGGGAAGAGGCAGGAAGTGGTAAAGATGTGAATAGGCGTCGACATTTCGATGCAGCGATGAGAACTTGATGATGGTAGTACAATGCACATCATGAAGTTTATCTACTTGCCTAGTCTTGTACGTCCTATGACAGATAGATTACTCTTACTTTTCTACAAAGATTTATAACCGTTGGTGTACTGCGTAGGGTAGAGGAACAAAGAGACGCCTCAAGGTCAGCAAGGTCAGGAAAGCCAACAACGACAAAGAACAAATAGCAAGGGATCGAAATCGGAGATGGTCAAGTTAACATGTCACACAAAACCCATCACACGAGACGGCAAAACCGGTCTGCAGATGCACATATTTATCTTTAACAGCAATGCAAGCCTCTAAAAATGAACTTGCCGCCACTTTGCCTCGTGGAAACACAAAACCCTGCCGTGACAAGGTTGTGTTCCCATAGCTGTGATGGCTGAGTGTGCTCCCATAGTATCATCTTGATGACTTATTTGACACGCCCTTGCACAAGATGAGCAAAGGGATCACGGGCACCCTCACGGCATTTTCATGGATATACTCACAGGAACACCATTGTGCAACAAGCGGAAAGCGTGGCTGCCGCAGCTGATCCACATCCGGCAACGGCGATGGATTTGCGGAAAGAAATGGACAGGTCCATCAGATATAACTGCACATGGCCGTCATCCATTCTGCAATAAGACTGATGAGATATTACATGGGAAATGCATGATGAGACGAGCCTAATTTTTTGCAGCTGGATAGGAAAATTGAAGAGATATGATTAATCTTGGTTTTTAAGACTATTTTTTCATGGTACCTTTTTTTTTTTTTTTTTGAAAAACGAACCCAAAACAAAAATCAACTTGGGAAATAATAATAATAAAATCGAATTGACAGCGGCAACAATATTTACGTCCCTAGCATTTACATCCAAACCCTCTCCCAGGAAATGATGTTGTCTATTTCTCGCGATCTCACCCTAGCCAACGTGCATGGAAAGGTGGCATTTCCGCAAGGCTGGAAGGCTGGATCCTTGGCCTGAGAATATGACGTCATTGAGCACTTCTCACTCCTTCTCACACTCGAATTGCCAGATCTGGTAATTGCCCTCATTTGCAAGAGCCTCGTCCATCTCACTCCAAAATTCGATGAGACATGTGCGACGATGGACACCTGAGAGACCTCGGAACATTTCACAATTTTTTTGAATACGAATTGATAGACAACAGCACACCCCTACGAAAGCGTACGGAGAGCCCGCCGTGCCCCGACGATCTGCAATTCAGGGGCACAATTGGCATGTCAATCTACGATTTGTGAAAGACAAAGGCTGGGGTCAAGACGGGAACAAGGAGTTGTGCCAGTGTCTTCATTTCTTGTTGGGAAACAAGATGCGCCGCACAAATTGTTCACGTCTTTTTGAGACAACGGCTCACCACTTCTCCGCTACATGCAAAATCCGGCGGATGTGAGCGATGCGAAATGTTCCGAGAACCGACGCTGGACACTACTTCAACAACCACCTCCCCGGAGAATCAGGGAGATCCGGCCAGACATCAACTTTCTTGTCAAGCTCGTCAACTTCGACACATTGCGGAAGTACGGGGCTGCCGTTTTACCAGCCCAGCAAAGTTTCTGCCTTTTTCTCAGGTCGTTTTGGGGTGATCTTTCAGCCCTTGAGCCTCGTAGCTTTATGGCGGTCAATGAACGGCGCACGACACCTCGTATTCCGCGAGGCTGTAAAGTAAAGTGAGGCAAGCGTATGTGGAAATAGAGTCGTAATAGAGTAGAGGCGCCCACCTGACGGCATGTCTTTTTGTCCGCTACCCGCAAAAGGTGGCAATGGGCCGGCTGATCTACAGCGCATCCCCAGCCTGATAATCACAAACAGTAAAGGGGAGCTCGGAGAGGTCTCAGCTGGCCTCCAAATGGCCCACGTTGGCCACGACTTCCCTTGTTTGGATACGAGGCTTGGAATGCGCGATCGCCGCGCCTGAACAAGCTTGAGCTTGGATCCAGGGAAGTCCTCCCAATTGAGGCAACTTGCCTTAAGCTTTTGCCAATCAACCATATTCAGGAAGGTGCGAGCGGCGAAACGGCAAGACCGCCCAGACCTCAAGAACACGAGGCCGTGAAGGTGCATCACCAACGGTCGTTCGTTCTTTCCTCATATGAGCAAAGATACATAAAAGACAGTCTCCCATCATCATTGTTGTTCATCAGGAAACGAAGTTGACAGACAGCCGCAATTCTCCCTTCCCCCAACACTTGTATTAGACTTCTTTCAATCTTCATCTCGACATCCATTCTGGTACTTGCATCCATATCCATATCTCGCCGCACGCCTTCATATATACGTCATCGACAATCACATTCGTCAAAAACACTCGTTACAAAATGCACGCCTCACAGTCTCTCGCTATTGCCGCCCTGGCCGCCTCGGCCTCGGCTCTCGTCACTCCTCGCTCCGTCAAGGCCGACGTCAACGTCCACGTCGAAGCAGGCACTGAAGCTGCAGCCGGCGGCCGTAACGACACCGCTCCCTTCATCCTCAAGACACGGACCATCAGCGGCAGTGGCAGCAAGTTCGACGGCCTCCACGTTTACGCCTACCACACCGGCGCCGGTCTCAACGACGCCATGCTCGACCCCAACCAGTCTGTTGCCAACGTGGGCAGGGAGTACACGGGCGACATTAGCGGCTGGAGCCCGTACTTTTCTGTCATCTTTGACCTTGGAAACTACCCCTACCAACTGCTGCCGGCGCTTAGTCCCACGCCGACACCGTACCCGGGCCTGTTGCCGGTCCGCATCAATGTTGGCCGCGCCGTGCCCACGGCCGACAATGCCTTTTACTTTGAAAAGGGCAACAACAACCTCAGATGGACAAACGCGGCCAACTCCAAACCCTCGGGCGGTTTTGCCGGATGGTTGGGTAGGTTTTCTCCTCTCCCTTTCTTTGACAAAAAATAGAGAACACACCCACTGACTGCTCAGCCTGCCAATCACAGGACCACGGCTCGCTCGACGACCCGAACGTACAGGGTATCCAGCTGTTCTACCGCCCCAGCCCGGGGAACACACCTTCTGGCTGCGCCGAAATCAACTTGGTGGCTCGCTTCTAAGATGGAGAGTGAGGTGATGGAGTTACTGTGTGCGAGGAAGGGTTTTGATCCCGAGCCTTGCCTCGGTCGGTTGCTTGTTACACTGATTACCGGCCATAATTATCATTGGTTTTTGTTTTGCATTTCTTTGTAGGCCAGTTGGTTTGTTTCTTCCCTTTGTCTTTAGCATTAACAGCTTGTCCATACACGATGTAATACATGATAGAAATCGCAGGGTGTGTCTCTACACTCTGTCCTTACCAAGTACTCCCACACCCTATGACGCTTTCTTCGTTTACAATTAACAACGTGTGCTATTAGGAATCGATATCCTCATGCAAACACGACGCCTCCGATCCCTTTGTGTTACCAGTGTGACTGTCCAGGCCCAGTTCCTTCTAGACCTTTCTCCAACGGCAGTTTGATATCGGTAGGAAAACGACCAATCTTGTACAGCTAGATATTATGTAAGAAACAATGTAAGGAACAATTCAGGTTGCAACATGCAAGAAAGGTTCCCAACGTTGAGCAGTGCACCCGGAGTCTGCATACTCACAGCAAGGCGGAGATCCGACAGGTGGGCTAACTTCATGGCACGCAACGGCTTTTTGCCAAGCACCACGGGCCATCGCACATATGAAAAGTAAGACGAGGAGAAGAAATGGGCTAGAAAAAGAATACTGTGCAGAAAAGAAAGAATGGAATGGAAGAATGGAAACTGGCAAGAGAACGTACGACACGGATGGCGCGGTCCAAAGTACTTTTGTGAGCATGTCAGTCACATCTATCAAGCTTATAGAAGGTAGCCAAGAGACAAACCATAATAACACATCACGTTCCATACTAGCAGCAAGCATTTTCTTCAACCAACGTTGTATGCCTGGCTTCTTCATAGTTGCGTCTTTTGTGCGGCCCGTTTCAATCGTGTCAACGATGCATAAGAATACAATCCGGCATTTGTCTGGGGGCCAACGAAGACGGCGAAGATCCGACCTCGCTTGAAGCATCGCAATCTAACAGAAACGAGAAGCCGGGAACAAAGCCCAATAAAATGTTGGAAGAGCCATACGCGAGTGAAGAACTTTGAAGTTCTTCAGCTTGCATCTCTCAAATCTCGGTCGGCGCAATTACATGTACGAGATCTCGGCCAAGGCGTGCCAAGGCGCGATATAAGGCTGCACCCGTATTTGTGATCAGGAGACGAGGAGCCTTCGCTTCGTTGAAGTAATTACATAGTACGACGTATGGGGAATATGGAGAAAGGTGAAGAGGAGAACGGCGTTTGAACTGCGCGACTTGTGCGGGATGGTGTATGCGCTACTCTGTATTGTATGCAAGCGTTGTCTTGCGATTGGCTGGTGACCTTTTTCGTGCGTGCAACTGCCGTCAACAGCCCTGTAAAATGTGATCCTCTCACAGGAGCAATGGCGACTGACACAGGCCCGTCGCACCTTCCCGCCACCAACATCGAACCCTTTTTTTGCCCCTGAGAAGCCAGACTCGACAGAATGTGCAAAAACTGCAGGCGCCACAGCGCGATTTGTGCCTGCGCCTGCCAGCTTGGAGACCATTTTAGGCCGGCGCAAGGCGGCACCTTCCACTGACGTCGTCCTGCTTCTCTCCACCGTGCATCGAGTGGTCGAGAAGCCCGCACAAACCTCGCACGCTTGTGATTTGTGACTGCAACTGACTGCAACCTTTGCTTTGTAGGCAAACGTCACCACTCATAGTCATTCTTTGTTTTCGCCCTCACATGTGGTCGACCCAGACCGTACTTTCGTTCTTTTCGCTGCTCTTTTCGTTCACCTTCTTTTCATTCGTGTTCGCTTCTCTCTCGCTCCATCGCTTGATAATCTGACTCGACCAGGGTCCAAAAGTGTCTTGAGACATTGACGTCTTGTGGTTCTGTCTTCTTAGTTTTTACTCCCCATGCGACTGCTTTTATCTGTTTATTAAGTCCTTCGTTTGGCATACCCCTCTCCCTTCTGGTTCGTTTCACTCTTATCCTCCCTCATCCTTCCCCTTAACTCGCGACGATCGATCTTCCCGCCATTCCCTTTGATCTCGCAAAATCGAAATCGAAACTCACGAATCCTCCCTTACCAGACGAGCATCGGATATCCACAGGACGACAAACGGTCAGCATCTTCACGATCCCGCGGCTTTCGCTTGCATCTCGCACGCTCGAAAACTCCTTCTCACGGTTCAGACTTGGCCGTCTTCTGTTTCTGCTTCCTCTCGCTGAATTTTCCCCTTTGAGCCTTTGCGGAACCTCAAAAGGTTATAGTGCAGACCCAAAGGAAGAAAAGGGAGCAAAACAGTCATATTTCGCGACCGAGTACGACCGAGAATTCATATTCCATAACTGCTTTCCCTCCTAGACGCATTTCTCATTCGTCCTCGTGCATCACGAACAACGCACATTCCGAGTTGTTCGCAAACAAAAGTACAGACACGACAAAAGGAAAGCATTCAGCCTGATATCGGGCCATATCGCCTCCTCACGGTCCGCTTTTCCTTTCTTTCTGAGTTTTCTCTTTTGTCGTTCCCTTTCCCCAGTCGGCTCTACCTTCTTTTTGCCTTGCACAACCGGTCCTTGTGCAGTTAATATAAGCTTCTTTTATTGTTCCACCTTCCATCTTTCATATCGCACATTCCGTTAATACACGCCCGCCCCGGCACACGCGCCACGGCATTCTTCTGCACGACCAAGACTTTCCGCCGCCTCGTTCTTCCTCGTTTTTTCTCCAATCTTCTCCATTCTTTTGCTTTGATTTCTGGCTGTAATCTACGACGTACAGGCCGTATCTATCTTCTGCCGGCAAACAAACCACGAGTTCTTCCCTTGCCCCCCTTTTCTGTCTTTTCTTTCCGCAGCGATCTGCAAGTGGAAAGTAGCGATAGCCCCAGCCAACACCCAAAATATCCAAACGCCCAGACAATCAAAATCTAAGACCCGCTCGCTTCCCCGGACGTGAACGTGAGCCGTGCACACTTGCATTCATATTCATATTCATTGCTCATTTGTTCATTTGTTCATTTGTCATTTCGGCATCCTGGGAAAGCATCTCGAGACGGGAATCTCAGAATACGAAAGCAAGAAGAGCCGGAGACGAAACCGCCGAGGTCTACCCAAATTATCATCCCAAACAAAAAAAAAAATCAATAATCAAAGTGGTCACAGACACCGCAGGACACCACAAAAACCGACGTCCAATATCGACGCCGTGCTAGCCGTGCCACTTCCTGCTGCCAACCGCTTGTTGATCTGTTCTGTGGTTTGTGGTTTGTGGTTTGTGGCTTCTGCTCTCTGTGTTTGATTTCTTTTTGCTTGCCTTGGCTGTCTTGCCGGCTGCTTGGACTGCAAAATAAGCAATTAAACAAAGAAGAAAATCGACACCACAACGCACAATTACAACAGCCAAATCATAGACTGTTTACAGCACACGCCCTCTTCATCCACATTCATTTCCACATCGACATCCCCCTTTCCCCCGCCACACCCCCCCTTCCTGCCCAGTTCTCGTGTCTTCCATCCCGGCTTCCACATACACCATACACCCCCTTTTCATTCACCCCGTCATTCTCTTGCGCTCTCTCACTCTCTTAGGCGTTTGCTCTCTTAGAGCCCTCAGTCTTCCCTCACATGGCTCCGCCTTTAAAAAACAGGGCGTCTCGCCCCGTCCAAGCACAAGGCCAAGATGCCGTGACGACGTCCATCCTTCTTGGCAACCTCCACTGCCCTTCCTGTGTTTCCACTATCCGTGAGGTCTTACAAGAGGCTTGTGCAGACCACATCCGCTGGGTGTCGCCAAACATCGTCACGTCCGTGGTCACCGTGGAACACGATCCCGACACGTCCCTTCGTGGTATGGTAGTTGCCCTGGCCGATGCTGGCTTTGAAATCTGCGGTGTGACCTCGTCCGGTGGCCTTGACTTTGATATCGACATCGACGACCTCCAAGCTCCAGCTGCAGCTTCAGTTACAGATGGGGATGTAGTAGTGGACGATAACGAAGACGACGAAAACGACGAAGACAACGTCTCCGACGAAAAAGAAAAGGACACAGATACAAAAGACACAAAAGGCAAGGGCGTTGCCCAAGATATAACATCCACGCCCTCCTCATCCAAAACGCCAGGAAGACGCCCCATTTCCTCGTCCTCATCCTGGGGTCTGACACCACTTGTCCGCTGGATGAGCAGCTCCCGCGTGGAACGTCGCAGAAGCTTGAGCTTTGCAACCGCCGACAGAATTGCCCAAGCACATCTCAGCAATTGCGAGCAGTGCCGCCAGCTCCATAGCGCAGGCGTGTCACCTCTTCCCTCACACAAGACCAAGACCAAGACCAAGACGGAGGACGAAGCCGGGCCGTCAAAGGAGAAGGCACCTGAACAAACGGCCACAGAAAAGGCGTCTCACGAGGCTGGTCCATCGGGCAGCGACGACAGCACCAACAAAAACAACACTTCTTCCACTTCCACTTCCACCTCACCCTCCAACGCCGCCTCCATGGGCAAGTCGTTTGTGACGGTGGAGCACGAGGATGCGCCGACGAACCGGCCAATATGGCGGGCCAGTCTTGCCGTCGGCGGCATGACGTGTGCAGTCTGTGTCAACGCCATCACAGACGACCTCAAGAAGAAGGACTGGATCACCAAGGTCGCGGTCAACCTCATCTCCAACAGCGCGACGGTCGAGTTTGACGACAAGGAGAAAGAATCAGAAATTGTCGAGGCCATTGAGGACCTGGGCTACGACGCCACCGTCGACACAGTCGTCCGCATCGACCCGCCCAAGCCAAAGACAACTCTTCAAAAAGAAGACGGTGAGACAAGCAGTCCTGCCGACCAAGAAGAGCAGCACGAGCGGACAGTCGAGATCCGTATCGAGGGTCTCTACTGTGAGCACTGTCCCGACCGGATTGCCCTGAGTCTGGCTGGCTTCCGCCGCCCGTCTCTAGAAATTATCTCAAAACCCACACCCCAGCGCCCCATTATCAAAATCAAATATGTCCCTGACGCGCCCAACTTTACGATTCGGCACATCCTGGCGGCCATTGAGGCCAGCGACAACGAACTATCGGCGTCCATCTACCACCCGCCGACCCTGGAAGAGCGTTCCAAGATCATCCAGGCCAAGCACCAGCGCCAAATCATGTACCGCGTCATCTTTACCGGGATCGTGTGCATTCCCACGTTCATCATTGGTATAGTGTACATGTCGCTGCTCCCCTCCACCAACCACGGCCGCATGTACATGATGATGCCTTGGGCGTCGGGCATCAGCCGGTCCCAGATTGCCCTGTTCATTCTGGCGACGCCTGTCTACTTCTTCGCGGCCGACATTTTCCATGTGCGGGCCTTCAAGGAGGTGCGGGCACTCTGGCGGCGCGGCAGCCGCACACCCTTTTTGCAGCGCTTCTACCGGTTCGGCAGCATGAATACGCTGATGAGTCTGGGCACGACGATTGCGTACGTCAGCAGCGTGAGCCAGATGATTGCGGCAGCAGCGCACGCGGCGTCCGAGGTCAGCGACGCCAACTTTTACTTTGACTCGGTGGTCTTTTTGACGTTCTTCTTGCTGTGCGGCCGTCTTATCGAGACGTACAGCAAGTCGCGGACGGGCGACGCCGTGGAGATGCTGGGCAAACTGCGTCCGACGACGGCCATTCTCGTCGAGGAGAGTCTCCCAGGCGAAGACAAGGAAAAGGATGTCGTCGAGACGGTAGAGACGGTGCAGTCTGTCACGTCGGACCAGGACGCGCCCTCCTCTCCTACGCCGACACCGCCCACAGTCGCACCCGGCAACATGGCCGGCCGCGTCGTGCAGGCTGACCTTCTCGATTTCGGCGATGTTGTGCGCATCCTGCACGGCGCGTCGCCGCCCGCCGACGGCGTCATTGTCCACGGCCGGTCAAACTTTGACGAGTCGAGCCTGACCGGCGAGTCGCGGCTGGTGCCCAAGACGGTCGGCGACCAGGTGTTTTCCGGTACCGTCAACAAGGATGCTCCCGTTCTTGTTCGTGTGACAGGCGCCTCGGGCACGTCGATGCTCGACCAGATTGTGGCCGTCGTCCGCGAGGGCCAGACCAAGCGCGCCCCCATGGAACAGATTGCCGATTTGCTGACGACGTACTTTGTGCCCGTCGTCACTCTGGTGGCCATCTCGACCTGGATCATCTGGCTGAGTTTGGGCTTGTCCGGCAGCATCCCTGGCCATTTCCTGGATGTCAGCTCGGGCGGATGGGTGGCTTTCTCGCTGCAGTTTGCGATTGCCGTGTTTGTCGTCGCGTGCCCCTGCGGTCTTGGACTGGCCGCGCCCACAGCCATCTTTGTCGCTGGCGGCATGGCGGCCAAGTATGGCATCCTGGCCAAGGGCGGCGGCGAGGCATTCGAAAAGGCCAGCCGCATCGACTGTGTCGTCTTTGACAAAACCGGCACCCTCACCATGGGCGGTGAGCCGACTGTCACGGATGACGACTTTGGCGAGGATGTCTCTGCCAGCCGCAAGGCAGACCTACTTGCCGCTCTCAAGGCGGTTGAGGAGAACAGCGGACACCCTATTGCCAAGGCCATCGTCACTTTTTGCGAGGCCAGCACATCTGCGACTGGTCCCGGTGGTTCTGTGGACGACCTCCAGGAGATTGCCGGCCGCGGTATGCGTGGCACGTTCCACAGTCGTGCTGGGAGCGACCGCTCGTTTGAGATTATCGTCGGCAACGAGGCCTTGATGAAGGACTTTTCGGTCTCTGTGTCGGACCGCATTCTCGCTCTCTTGCAGCAGTGGAAGACGGATGCCAAGTCGGTCGCCCTGGCCGCTACCCGTCCTCTAGATGGTGACGACGACTCTTGGGAGCTGGCAACCGCACTCTCCATCTCCGACCCCGTCCGCCCGGAAGCCGCTGCCATCCTCAAAGCTCTCCAAGACCGCGGCGTGCTCGTCTACATGCTGAGCGGCGACAATGCCATTACAGCGGCGGCCGTTGCCCGTCAGCTCGGCATCCCAGCCGACCAGGTCATTGCCGAGGTCTTGCCCACCGAAAAGGCGGCCAAAGTGCAGTACCTCCAGGCGTCTCTGCAGGCACACACCTCCCGATGGGGACGCCGCGTGCAGCCAAAGGCGGCCCCGGCAGGCGCTTCTTCTTCTTCTTCTTCAGAGAGCGCGTCCGCCTCTGGCCGCCGTGCGGTCGTGGCCATGGTCGGCGACGGCATCAACGACTCTCCCGCGCTCACTCAAGCCGACGTCGGCATTGCCGTCGGGTCGGGCTCGGACGTGGCCATCTCGTCTGCTGACTTTGTCCTCGTCCAATCCAACCTCCAGGCCGTCGTCACCCTCCTCGAGCTCTCTCGGGTCGTCTTCCGCCGCATCGCCTTCAACTTTGGCTGGGCGCTCGTGTACAATGTCCTCGCCGTGCCCATTGCCGCCGGCGTCCTCTACCCGATCCGCACAGCCACGACCAACCACGTGCGCCTCGACCCCGTGTGGGCGTCGCTGGCCATGGCCCTCAGTTCCATTTCGGTGGTCTCGTCGTCGCTGGCTCTGCGCAGCCGCATTCCCGGCATGGGCTTCCGGCCGACGGTCATCAAGACGGAGACGTAGGCTGTCTAGTATAGAGACTGTCTTTTTTATTTATGATATTTTATGGGACGGGGTTGAGAATGTAGAGTGGAGGACTATGAACTCTGATGGTGATTTTCTGATCTATACCCGTCAAATCCTGTTGTCATTGTTTTGCAGCATACTGGAGGGGTTCAGGAGTTTCATTTTTCGTTGTTTTCCTTTTTTCCCTTATTTCATTGGCGTATTTACGAGTTTAACGATTATCAATAAATTTTCATGTAAAAAAATATCTGAATAAAATGCTCCAATGTGAAGACAGTTGGATGTGATGAAAGTGCACTTTAAACTAAGTTATCACCCTCCACTGTATTGACGGCGACGGCATCTCCAGGAACCGACCACTTAACCAAAATGGCGCTAATGCAAATGAGGAAAGGCGGTCCCCTTGCCTCTTTCCTCTTTTGCCTGCCCCTGTCACTGTCGCGCTTGTGTTTCTGCCATTCACTTTTTTTTTCTGCCGCTAAGGCGGTGAAACTTTTTTTTTTTTTTCAAGCAAGTCCCCTTCGAGTCCCTCCTGTCTCGTTCGGTTTCTCATTGCGCCCAGCACACGACCGCCTTGTCAACTTTTTTTTTTCCAAGCGAGCGAAGCCATCGACATTTTGTTTCCTTCTTGCTTTTCGCTTTTACGCCCATCTCTCCACCACCTCCATGACCGGTCCTCCAGCCTGGCTTTTCTCGAGCAAACCAGCAGCTCCGACCTCGTCGACAGACCCTATTTCTACGACCACCACCACATCCACGACAACCACAATGGCCAAGTCTGAGAAAGCGGCCAAGAAGGCGGACAAGCCGTCCAAGAAGGACTCCAAGAAGGATACCAAGGAGTCCAAGAAGGACAAGAAGGAGAAAAAGAGCAAGGACGTCGCTACCCCCAAGAAGGGTGCTGCTGCTGCCTCGGCCACCTCGCCCGCCCCCCAGCTGCTCGACCTCGTCGAGTCCTTCCTGACCCAGCACGACTTTTCGCAGGCCCGCGATGCCTTCAAGGAGCAGCGCGAGCGCAACGGCTGGCCGGCATCGCCTGCCGTCGGCTCGTCCAAGCAGTCTCTCGAGGGTGTTTTTGAGACGTTCAAGGCCCAGAAGAAGGAGGAGTCATCCTCGACGAGCGACAGCGAGTCGTCTTCCGACAGTGACTCTTCGTCGGAGAGCGACTCCGGCAGCGAGAGCGACGACGAAAAGGAAGAGGGCGATGTCGACATGAAGGACGCCGAGTCCGACGACGAGACGTCGTCCAGCTCCTCCTCGTCTGACAGCGACGATGAGAAGCCCAAGAAGGCCAAGGCTGCGAAGAAGTCCGAGCCCGTGCCAGTCGTGGCCAAGCCCAACCCGCTGAAGCGCAAGGCATCGTCCGACTCGTCGTCTTCGTCGTCGTCGTCCTCTGACTCGTCTTCCGACTCGGACTCGGACTCGGACTCTTCGTCCTCCTCGGACAGCTCCAACGACGGCAAGCACAAGGTCAAGAAGACCAAGCTGACCAAGAATGACGATTCGTCGTCGTCGTCATCGTCTTCATCCGACTCTTCTTCAGAGGACTCGTCCTCTTCGTCTGAGGAATCGAGCAGCGACTCTTCTTCCGACTCTTCTTCCGACTCGTCCTCTGACTCTTCCTCGTCCGACGACTCCAGCTCCAGCTCCGAGTCCGAGTCTTCGTCGGACAGCGACTCGTCTTCTGATGACTCCTCTTCATCCGACGACTCGCCGTCTGACAGCGACAGCGATTCCGACTCGGAGTCTGAAACCGAAAAGGCCGCCAACGTCCCCCTTCCTGATTCTGACAGCAGCAGCAGCAGCAGCAGCGACAGTGAGGACGACAAGAAGGACAAAAAGGAGAAAGTGAAGAAGGAGAAGAAGGAGAAGAAGACCAAGGAGGCCAATGAGACCAAGGAGACCAAAGACGCCGCCTCAGACTCGTCGGCGACCGTCGTCGGCCAGTCCTCTCCGGCTCTCACGGGCACCGATCCCAAGTTCCCGCCTTTCCCGCCCGACCCGGCCCTGACCATGAAGATGAACAACCGCAACAAGGGATCCAAGGAGCCCCGCCAGCAGGGCGAGCGCTTCTCACGCATCGCCACCAACCAGTACGTCGACCCCAAGTTCTCGTCCAACGCCTTCAACCATCAGGCCGACCAGTGGGGCCAAAAGGCCCACGAGGACCTGATTGTCACGCGCGGCAAGGGCTTCACCAAGGAGAAGAACAAGAAGAAGAAGGGCAGCTACCGCGGCGGGTTTATTGATACCAGCGTCCGCGGCGGCATCAAGTTCGAGGACTAAACGAGTGGTGTAGCCACTCCATGATCCAATTTTTGGTCCAAGTCCTTCTGTCCTTTGTTCTTCGGTACAGTCTCGTCTGTCTTTTCCTTTTGTACTTCATCAGCACGGCGTTTATACAGGAAACCAAAAGTAGAGTTTTCTTTCTCTTTTTTCCCTTTCATTCTTTTCGGAGGATAAGAGTTGTTTGTTTTGATTTAGGGGACGTATACAAAAGGGGTAGAATGCAATTTAGCTGTTCAAAATACAAACGCGTTCATTGATTTCACATAAATCGTCCTTCAAAATTCAAAAAGTTGACTTCAAAATACTGAAACGATTCATGTCGTTGTTGAAGATGTCTCGCATCGCGGCTTACATAAACAGCCCATGTCCAAAATAGGAAATTTCGACTTCAAGGCGACTGGTGCCACTTTAGTCCGTATTATTTGGGACCTCATACAACGTCTGTTCCAGGAACAAAAACCACCACAGACAAGGCTGTTTCCTAGGTTGAATCCAGCACGTCGACTTACACCCAAAATGGAAAAGACGCTCCACATCAAGTGAGCGCTTATGTCTCTGGCACATGCTCCGTACTCCTTTTTTCATCTAGATCATCAAAATGAATATTGTTGACATTTTCGATACGCCCCTAAATTGATTTATGAAATACACTCCCTTTTTCATCACATTCGGTCTAAATAGGAGCATTATTGAGCTTCAATGTCACCAAAGCTTCAAAACACGAGCGGCCGTGCCCGATCCAAGTGCTGTTCTGGGGCGGTGCAATGAACCACGTTGTGCTTCCCATACATAGCGAGAAACAGATTGCCAGCATGTCTCACGATATCTCTTGCAAATGAAACTCAACGTTGTGTTGCCAAGACTCCATATGTTGGCAAAGTGGGACATACTGTCCACGAGCTTCCCTAAATCAATCAAGGCGACATCGTGAAAGAGAAATTGCTTCATCTCTGTGGGAAAAACAAGGTCTCGCCTAAACGGCAGCGTCTCAACAAACCGGCGAGCCGCCCGGGCAGCAGCCACTTTGTGTAGCGTCCGAATTGCTTCATGTTTCGCTAGACGCTCGTCCAAGCTAGCATGCATCACGGCCCAGAGGAAATCAAAAAGACGGTGAAGAGAGAATGAAAGCATCTCTGTGGAGCCGACAGTTACTCTGTGATGTACACGCCCCTTTGCATCGACGTCGTAGATCACATCACCATGTCCGCAACGAAGGATCCGGATACCAAAAATGGTATTCTTTGCGACGGCATGGAGGAGGACATCACATTGACGACCTTGTAAGATAAGGGCGTGTATCTTGAAGAAAGACGGCATATGATAATATTGCGTTGACCTCGGACCAGACTCTTAACATGAATGGCCTCGAACTTCATCTCATCATGGATGGACACATCACCATGGCATAGCCTCGACAACTAGATACATGTACGGAACAAAAATTCCGTCAATTGGAGCAGTCTCTGTCTGTCACAAGAACCTCATTGGTCTCCGTGTCCGCTGGAAGTTTTGAGTCCGAGTCGATGCTCCCTGATACACATCCTGGCCACCATTCATCTCCAATGACTTGTACGCTAAGTGCTGTGAATGTTTGCTGACATTCTATTACATGTCACTAGAAAAACATAGCGTTAGAGGTGGTCAACACGTACTGAGGTTTTCTTGAAGTACAGTACCACGAGTGTTCTTCGTTGGAGACGAGTTGTTGTGGTAGAAAACTGAACCTTACCACCGAAGACTGGCAAGATTCCAACTAAACGACGAAAAGTATGCAAAATTTCTACTATAAAACTGCCTCATCTGTGTCCGTTCATTCATATATCAGTCCATTCATCATTCTATGGCTTTCCACGGTCATAAACTAGGTGGCATCAGTCTATACATCTCATAGTGGTGAACATCATGAACTCCTTGATGCCACCCGGCCAGATTAATCAACTCCAGTTATCATAGGCGTTAAAGGCGAACAGACCGTCTCCGACCTTTTCGACAGTTTTGTTTCCGAGCCAAGCGCCTGTAATTATGAGTTGCAAAACATGACATCTCGTATTAGGTCTATGGTCTCATGAAGGGGAGTAGATTTAAACAAGTCACCTTTCTCGTCTCCATCTTCACATCAATATTTCATGTACTATCACATTAGTGAGAATGATGCAGAAGTAGATGCATGAATATCCACAATGAAGAGTATGAAGTGTAACAAAAGAGCGTAAGGAGAGTTCGCCTTCTACTTTATCCAGTATGATGTTTACTTCTCCGCTTCATTTTTCAGTCGTCGGGCAAAAACACAATGTCTCGGCAATTTCGGGATGCATTCTTTTTCTTATTTTTTATTCTTCCATTTTGTCTCCATATTTTAAAGTAGTTCTCTTTTCTATGCATTGTTGACAGGCCACAGGGTTGAGCCTCCAGAACATGGGATCCCCAAGATGCGAGGCTGTGTCGGATCTATGCCAAAAGGCGCCTTTCTGGTTGCCCCTGTGGGCCATCCATCTCGCGTTTTTAACAGGCAACCCCAGATATGGATGGGTAGATGAGCATTTTTTATTCAAAAGGTGTACCGGTTTTCCGGTACGTGCTCCCAAATTCGGAAAAGATGAGGTCAAAGGCGAGGTGGGCGCTCCGAACTCCGTTCTCGACAACTCCTGGATCGTGAGACAGGGTGACCTTGCACGAAACCAAGTCCAGGCAACTAAACATTAGAGGAAACGGACAGGAGAAGAGGGAGCAAAAGACGCGCCGACTTGGCACTCTCGCCTAAAATTTACATGAAATAAAATGATATTTTTTGTCGCAGTGTATTCCTGGGTTCACATAGGAATTTGTTAATTGTTCATCGCCGTTGGTGATGCTTCAAATGAACTGCTGCGGATCAATAAAACTCCGTTTTCTCCCAACATGGCAATCTGCAAATGTGCTATCTCATTGACGTGCGACTCTGTGTGACAAGCAGGGGCTTTGGTAGTGTTGGGCATTGTTGCACATCGTATCCCGTCCTAGTATCTGCGTTGTGATGTGTTATCTTGGCTTTGCTGTTCTAATGTGTGTTGTGCTGTCTGCTTCGCTTGACACGAACACCGAGCTGCAGTACAGATAGCGGGGAGGCAACCGGGGGCAGTGGCCCAGCGCCTAAATTTTGCTTGTTCCTGGCGCTGAGTAGCGGGAAGGTGACATGGCCAAGACTCAGGGCAAGAGGCGTGCCTTCCCGCCCAGACTTCTTAAGCGGCCAATCACAAGTCCCCCGCGCCCAAGCACTGCCACCCAAACAGGCGTGGGATGCTCTTGCCCAGACCCCAAAGTGAGGGAAAGAGCACTTTGAGCGCCTGCCTTCTCGTGAGACCAAGAGAGAAGGAGCGATGGAATGACGAGAGGAAAAAAAGAGGCAGCTCAGCGTTCGCTCTTGCTCTTGTAGTGCCAGTTGCTGCGCAAAAACAAAATAAACTTTGCTAAAAATTCACTCACAAATCTCGTAACCTTCTAACCTTCACAAACTGCGCAACTTACTCTACCCAGCAACGTTCACACCCCCCCTTCGAGCCAAACAAAAGCATCACGACAGCTATCCATCAAGTCCCCACAATCCTCTCACCACCACGCGACCCAAGGTGCATTCCCAGAACTCCGTACGCTGCATTTCCTGTGACAGCCTGGCACTGAGCCTGAGAGCTTGAGCCACAGCTGCCTCTTTTCTTGTTCCCTTTCTTGTCCTTGTTCGGTCGCTGCCTCTCTCTGCCTCTCTCTCTGCCTGTCCGTTCCTGCGTCTCCCTGCGGCTTTCCTGTTCAAGACCATCCATCCATCACGATCACAAGCAAAGCGCTAGTCAGTCACAGCCGGATGCAGTCATAACTTAGGCGAACTGGGCTGTTGGGTTCTTTTTTGCTCTCTTTTGCTCGCGAGACATTCCGGCAATACCCTCATCAGTCCCATATTTTACAAGTGAACATCCTCCTTTGTATATAACTATCATCGCCCTCCCAACATCAACAGACATCTTTTGTTGTTCCTCATCCAACCCCTCTCCAGCCTCACGAGACGTCCCTCTCATCATCTTCATCATCACCCTAGAAGCTCACACGAGGTTTGTTATTTTTATAACTACTTCACCCTTCATCATCTATTTTCATATTCCCTTTGTCCCTTCCCCAACTCACAGCAAGGGGTTATATCTCATACATCAAGGGGCTGTTCATATTCTTTCATCTTTCACTCTCATCTTTGACATTTTATTCGCATTCACCCCGCCTTTGTTGCCCATTTTTAGACAAGGCTGAGAGCATCTTACCTCCCTTACAAAGTGAGACACCAGAACAAAGGCCTCACTCATTGCTTCTTGAGTTGCAACGTCTGTGACAACCCCAACCGCAACCAAGCAAAGACCCGAGACATTCACTTCTCTGATACGCCACATCACCAGCACTTCATCTCAGCTCATATGTCTTCATTCTTCTCTCTCGGCCGCCATAAAAACACCACCTCGCCGACCTCCCAGTCGTTACAATTTCAAAATCCGGCCTCACAATCTCAACCACAATCTCAACCACAATCTCAATCACCTCCACAGTCTCACCCACAACCACCGCAATCTCACAAGAACCACTCTCCCCGCTCAAGAAGCAGCTCAACTCGAAGACGGCTCAGCAAACGCCTACGCTTGTCATCCGCCAGCCGAGACGAGACTTCCCTCGCCGACGACAACAACAAGATCAACAACAGCAAGGACATCAACCTGAGTGCCATCTCTACCAGTCCGCTCAAAATGACGTTCGCTTCAGACACCGCAAACGCTCCAGACGGCGCCACTCCGGCTGGGACTCCGGCTGGCGCTGGCTCGAGTGCGAATGCGGCCCCAGCTACAGCTGCGAGTGGCTCGAAGATGGCCGGTGACCCAGTGCTGACGGACAAGCAGAAAATAAAATGGGCCGAGTACAATAAAGAGCGCGAAGAGCTTGTCGAGGAGGAGGCCGCGGAGGCCTTTGACTACACCTGCCGCATCAGCGCCACTCCCGCCGAAAAACTTGCCAACAAGGTGCTGCTCGATCTGAAGAAGAAGGACGAGGAATGGTTTAAAGCACAGCCGATGACCAAGGGCTACGGCGACCAGGTACACTCGGCCTTTCCCGGCGACCACTACTTGACCAATGTCCCGCACATCAAGGACACCGGGGTCTGGAAAGTCGCCAAACAAATGCCCAAGGGTGCTCACCTACACATTCACTACAACGCCTGCCTCGAACCAAATTTCCTGCTTGAACTGGCGAAAACCATGAAACGCATGTTTATCATGAGCAACATTCCGCTCGCCCCCACACCCGGCGAGCAGCCGGGCCGCAACTTTTTCTTATCAGAGATCTCGTTTTCCATCCTATCACACGAAAACGAGGAAAAGGCAAAACAGGAGAGGGAAAAGAATAACTTGAAACCGGGCGCAGACGACCTCTTTTCGCCGGACTACCAGCCAAAGGAGCCGATGCCATTCGAGAAGTTTTTGGATCTGTTCCCCCAGAAGGCGTCCGTCATTGGTGAAGCAGACGCTATGAAATGGCTGCAAAAGAAGTTGGTGTTTGCGCAAGACGAGGCGTACGACATTCCACAAACATCCGTCGGTGCTTGGGAACGGTTCAACGGCCGCACGCGCATGATGAAGGGCTTGTTCAACTACGAGACGGCCTACATCGAGTACACGAAAGCGTTTTTGAAGGACTTGCTCAACGACAATATCCAATATGCGGAGATCCGACCAAATTTCATGCCGACCAACCAGTTGTGGGACGACAATGGCATCAACAAAAAATCCAACGCGGACATTGTCCAGCTCATTGTCGATGCGTGCAAGGAATTCAAGGAAGCCCATCAGGACAGGAACTTTGACGGCATCAAAATTATCTACTGCACGCCACGCTCGTTCTCGCGATCCCAGGTCAAGCTGGCCCTCGACGAGTGCATCGATTTCAAGAAGAAGTGGCCCGACTACATTGCCGGTTTCGACTTGGTCGGTGAAGAAGGCCAGGGCAAACCCCTCAGCCATTTTGTCCCCGAGTTCCAACAGTTCCAAGAAGACTGCAAGGACCAACATCTTGATATCCCGTTCTTGTTCCACTGCGGCGAGACCCTCGACATGGGCACAAGTGTTGATGGCAATCTGTACGATGCCCTCCAGCTCAAGGCAAAGCGTATCGGCCACGGCTTCGCCCTACCCCGCCACCCCGTTGTCCTCGACAAGATGAAGAAACAAGGCGTCTGCGTCGAGCTCTGCCCCATCTCCAACGAGATTCTCGGCCTGACACCCCGCGTCGGCGGCCACGCCATGTACGACTTGCTCGCGCGCAACTTCCCCTGCACCGTCAATAGCGACAATGGCACCTTGTTCCAGTCAAGCTTGTCCCACGACTTCTACCAGGTCCTCATCGGCAAAGCCGACATGGGCCTCTTTGGCTGGCGCCAGCTCGCCGAATGGAGTCTAGAGCACTCCTGCTTTACCCCGGAAGAAAAGGACAAGGCCCGCACCCGCTGGCTCGCTGAGTGGCAGAAGTTTGTTATCTGGCTACTGACAACGTATGGCCAGGACACGCCGGAGACAAAGGCTCTGTTGGCCGAGCTGGGCCGTGACTCGACGCTGGCTGCCAAGCCGATTCCGCGGAGTCGGCTCTAAATCATTACGGAAGGATACCGGGGATACATATAGGGCCGGCGGGCCTTGGGATACGGAGTGCAGGACGGAAGCCAATGGCGTTTCGGTGTGGCTGTGACTTTTTCATTCTTTCTATTTCTGTTTCCTTTTGATGTCCCTTTTCCACGGCTTAACGACTTTTGCGGTTTTATTTTTGGCCTTTGCTTTGTTTGGCGTTTTTATGCCCCCTTCATGTCTTGCGTCTATTTTTTTGATACTTTGGTTTACCCAGCATGATATTTACCAGTGCGCCGTTTTGTGGCTGCCTCGCGCTCTTCAATTTTTTGGTCTTTTTTGTTTTGTTTTCTTGTTTACATTCAGCTCTCACCTGCTTTTGATGCCCCATTTTCATTTCTTAGATACATCATCGCGCTTCATCTTCTTATTTATCGTATCATCTAGCCCATGCCATCATATTATGACCCAATACTAATGAACGACAAAGTATAAGCACAAGCGGGTGAAACTACATTTCATTTTTACACGTGTATTCTTATATTTGAGTGGGGGACATACTTTGATTTCTTATCCAATGTCAAGAAACGTACGGAGGTGCCATGGACACAAAGCACCCTGGTATATGCAAGTAAGAGTGCCTGCCGTATCCCCTTTGGATAATAGCTGTACGTCGTAGCATCTCACGATCTACCAATCCTCTTGTAGGATAAGGCAGCTTACGTTTAAATGCCATATATATTTGCATCAAGCATGTTGAAACGTCTCGTTTCTCATTCGCTGTCGTGGACCTCGGGATAGAGTCTGCCCCAACCTCTTTTTTTGTTTTTTGTTCCTGTTGCCACTGCCGTCCGCCGGCATCGATGAGGTATCCTTCTCTTCCGCTCTCGTCATTGTTGCAAATTCACATTTCTACGTATTGTCTAACGTTAGGTATACCGACGAGCCTTGATATGTCCCGGTGAAAACAGTTGACGACCGTATCACGTTTGACATTCAACGGCAGTCGGGGACGGTGCTCGGGATGGCGCTCAAGGAGCCACTCCAAAATTCACAAAAATCGCTTATAAAGTGAGTGGAGATCGTGAGCCCCAACTCCAAACTGAAAGGCAAGTCCCGGCGCAATGGCTTGCATGTGAGGACAGAAGGAAGGAGGGAAACACGTGGATTTCAGTATTGAATTCTGTTTTTTTGTTTTTGTTTTTCTTCTCTTCATCCTCGGGAGCCCCCGCCGTGCGGTATCCTCCTTTTTCCTCTTTTCCTCCTTGTCGAGATAGTTTGACTATTTTGATCATAAATTTTGTGGCCTCTGTGTATTTTCTGTCCTTCTCTCCGTTTTACGGAGCACGACCTCGCGAGTTTTGGCGAGGCTTGACTTCAATGGCGTCTCTTCCCCTCTCTCAAAATGGGGATCAAAAACCAAACGAAAAGCAGCCATGGTTCTCCATTTCACCAGTTCACAATTTATGTGGGTATTTTCAATTCTTTTCTACCATTTGGGTTTGTGCGGCTCGGTTTCGTTCCTGGAAGTTTGAGCCGAGGACAAACCCTCGTAGATGGAAATCAATCAAATGAACCGCAAAGTGTCTGAATTCAAATGCCACGGAGCAGAAGACGCAAGGGGCACAAATGGCTACTCAGTATCTTGATGAAATGAGATATGAGACTGGCAGGATTCAAAAATGCCTGAAAATGGCACATGCTTCTTCTGCCTGAGGAAGAAAGGAAGAAAGAAGCACGAGGCACGCGAGATACGACGACAAGCAGGAACGAAGACTATCCGTCTTACCATGCAGAGTCCGTTTTTGCGAGACACTGAGTACAGAGATACAAGTGACTTTGCGCTCTTTTCCACGCAAAAATGAAGAGTGTGGGCAACGTGCCGCAATTACGACGCAAGCCTGGCTCGCCTGGCAAAATAGGAAAGATACGACGTGCGTGTACTTTGTACTCGAGTACAACATACTCCGTACTGAGGTATTGAGAGAAATGAAAAAAAGTAAAAAAATCAAACTCGTGCTCCATGCTCCATTCGATGAATTACGAGCGCGACTTTCAAGTGAAAACTGGCGTGCCTCTCCGAATTGAGGGTCCACATCTTCATATCGTCGCAATTGAGAGACATTCAAGACATGACTTCCGCATTCAACGTCCGGATTGCTATCCAGGCACAAAATGTTCAATTGACAGAAACTGGAGTCCCGTCTTCAAGCCGCATCTGTTGGTACCAAACACGTATATCTTGTGCCTTCCAGGTGTCCGTTGGACATCGCTTCTTTACCGCAGTTGAAGTTGAGCACGCGCGGCTTTGAATATTGTCGAGTGTCCAGGGCTCAAATTCAAAGCCGACCTTGGCTATGGTTCTGTGTTTCTCCATTTCGGTCCTCCTGTGCTTTTCTGGGATTTTAGCCTGGGGCAAACAAATTTTGATGGCCTGCATTAGATTTAGACCTGTGTCCGCCTCAGGCTCCGTCGTATTTTTCGGTCTTTGCCATTGGAAACTAATGGAGGTCGAGGTGAGAAAGTGGTGGCAGAAAGACGAAAAGAGGGGCTCGAATGGGAAAACCACTCGTATCGTGGGTTCTGTCCTTGGACTTTTGGCCCCTGCTTTTGTCAGCAAAGTGCTAGGCCGGTGTTCTGGCCACCATTCGCCATGCCAGGAATGGCAGCCAATCTACCACCCTCCACAGATCGTCAATCTGCACAGAAAGGGACAAAGGACAAAAGACTACAAAAAAAAAAAAAAAAATAGCGGGATGTGTGTGCTTCAGGCCAGTTATCGTGGGGTCAGTGAAAGCCCTCAAAGCGCTCAGCCTTCATAGCATCGAGCCGCAAAAAGTAACGTGTGCTGAAGGTGTGACAGCCTGCGATGTCTCCAGATGGTCTGTTTGATCTTTTGGCTGCACTCGATGAAACGGCACGCAAAACCTGCTGCATGCTGCAAGATCGGGGATCATAGCCCCTCTCTGGTTGCTCTTTGTTGCTCTTTGCTCTCGCCGGCCGCTCTTTCCCACATTCTGGGATTCTCCCCGGACTGGCGATATGACTCACACGGTTGGCCAGGGCTGGGAAGCTGCGACAAGACCCGCGAATGAGAGTGGGAAATGGCAATGTGCCAGCCAATTTCCCGCTCCTCCTGGACAGATGAGGGCAGGAGGGGGGCTGTTCCTCCTATTGGAGATTTTGTGGATATTGGAATAAAAGTACATGTACGCACAAAAAAAGGGAGAACAAGCCAGGAACGAGGTGCTTGTTCGGCGTATTTTCAGGGCTTTTGCCTTGCTTTTGAGGCATACGGGTGTGCCTGTGCCTGTGTGTTTTGGTGTCTCACCCATCCAACCCTCCCGCGCTTCCTTCGCTCTTTCTCTTGCTGCCTTTTTGTCCCAGTCTCCGCCAGTTTGACCCTCCTTCCTCGCATCCTCGCAAAAGGCATGCACCTCCAGTGGTTTAGCCCTGCGCTAGCACTGCCCGTTTGTCCGCGGCGCAGTTGCTGGTGGGCGTCCTGGGCGGACCTCGATGCTGGTGCGCCGAAAGAGAAATAAACCGAAAACGAGGCACCTCGTCTGTCTCTCGTATGCTTGCATGCAGTTTGCAGCATATGCAATGCTCCCTCCATCTGCTTTGAGGAGAGCTCCTTCCTCATGGCTTTTTCTCAGCCTCTGTTGAGGATCTCGAGAAAAGAAGGAGCATCCCGCCAGTCAAAAGTGCTGCCAGAGTGCGGTTTGATTACTTTGGCTGCTCGTGTCGTGGATCTGGCGGGTTTCGCTATCTCGGCCGGGGGCTGTGTCCAGCCAGCCTAGCGGGTAAGTGCGATCCACTCTATCCGTATATGGACTAGCGCTAAAAACTGTGACTCACACGCTCTCTTCTTTGCGCCCCTTTTTGCGAGGCCAAATGGCATTCTTGCGCTACAGATGTACCCGTCTTGTAGTAGCACTAACAACGGTGTCCTCTCATTTGGTGGCGCTCGCATACAATCTGCAGGACCCACAGTTAGCAGCAGTACTTGGTAGCCGCGCCCTTTGACTTGTCGCGGCCCTGGTCGTCCCTTCTCTTTGTCGCAAAGCCCACTTGCCCGCCCTTCAGGAGTGCTCTTGCCGTTTCCTGCCTTCTCTGCGCAGTTGCTGCCTGATACAAAATATCGCCCCGCCCACCTTCTCTTTCATCGAGACTTTTTTTTCTTCTCTTCCTTTCTTCTCTTTTTTTTCTCTTCACCCCCAAATTTTCATAACATCACCACATCAATATCACACAGCCCAGAGGCCACCGCCAAGATGCGTTAAATACCCCCTTTTCAAAGCTCTCACAAACGTCGACAAAATTCAGTCGCCAATTCATCCCCCGTTTTTAAACCCCCCTACAACCATTTCCAACTCTTCCTCCCCTTCAGTTCTTCCTTCCCAGGTCGATCTGAACGTCAGCTCTGAGCAACCGCTTTTACGCTTTTCTCGTTCCCCAACCGCCACAATTCCCCCTCAAGACTTTTCAGTCTTCACAACGGATTCCCAACAGTCAACATGGCTTCCCTCCCGTCCTACCCGCCTGCCGGCCCCATCCGCGCATCAACAACTGCCTTATCAGAACAATCTGAGTGTGCCTCAAACGGACTTTGTTCTGTTCGATTCCCCGGCCAAGCCGCAACGTCAACATAATCGTCTTGTTCAGCAACCTGCCGTCACCGGAGTTGTAACAACATCACCGCAAACCCAACAGCAACCAGTCTTTGCCCAGCCAACCCGCAATCTGGTGCCCTCTGCCTCGCCTTCTCTGCAGAACCCGCGTGTTGCCCACCTCCAGTTCTCTGCAGGCCCTAGCATTTCGTCTACTACGGCTTTCCCCAATCGGTTTCCCTCCTCTCCTTCCACGCAGAATCATTTCTACGCGTCTTCTGCGCCATCGTCCACTGTTGCTCTAAACAAGCAAATCTCGGCCCGGCCCCCTGTCCCGCCGTTCCCCCACAGTACCGGTAGCGTTCCGCAGATCCCCAACAAAATGGTTCTTGAAGGTAGCTCTCCCTCCACTACAGTCTTCAACACAAACATGCACCGGACAGCAAGCTCACAATCCACTTCTTCAGACCTGCAAGGCCTCAGTGATTTCGCTGCTGTCAACTTTGACGGTGCTTCGTTTTCGTCGCCCGCCATGGCAGCCAGCTATGACCTGACCTCGAGTGTGTCCAGCAGCTCTGCGAGCAACCTGGGCACGGTGTCGCCGAACGACCTGCTTCTGCAGGACCCGTTTATGTCGGCACCTAACTCGGCCGCGCTTACGTCCTTGACTTCTCCGTCGGACTTCGACGACTCTCCTTATGGCGACAGCTACGATGTGTCGCCCAACTTTGGTGGCAATGACTTTGATGGGAACGCCCACGAAACGTGGTTCCCCCTCTTTGCTCAGGACACTGTTGCAACTGGCCCCGTGGCGGCCGGTGCCGTCACGGCATCGCCCGCATCGCGGCCTGTTGATGATCTTGAAGAGTCCGAGACGACGCCCAGCCGTCGCAAGTCGTCGGGTCACTCTCGCTCCCCTTCCACCTCCCAACACAAGCACTCTGCCTCAGCCGGTGTCAATGCTGCTCGACGCCGGGAAAAGCCTCTGCCCCCTATCATTGTCGATGATCCCAGTGACATCGTGGCCATGAAGCGGGCTCGCAACACCTTGGCCGCACGGAAGTCCCGTGAACGCAAGGCTATGCGCGTGGAGGAACTTGAGGAGCGGATCGCTAAGCTAGAGGCTGAGCGTGACCACTGGAAGAAGATGGCTCTTGGCCACTGAAAACCCACAAAAAAAAGAGGAAGAGAATTTGGATTCAGTTCTTTGTTCTTGTTGATTTCTTTTTTTCATTGTTTCTGATTTGGCAGTCTATTGTTTTTGCTTTACCTTTTGTTTCGAAGTCTCAAAAAAGGAGGATGGAGGATACAGTGTTATCATTTCAAAAGTTTCGACGCTTTGAAATCCAGGCAATCGGGATTCAATGGTACGGGAGGGTAGCTTTTAGTATCGACCGACATGGTGCCTCTTCCACGATGGCCGTCGAGTTGATCCCCTCGCCGGAACCCTATTAGTTTTTCATTTTTAATTTGTTCATCTTTTCTTTCCCATTGCTTTTGAGTGTCCGATCGCCTCGTGCTTTCTGACCAGCGACTTATTTCTATTTGTTATTACTACTCCTTGTTCAAGTCAACTCTTCATTTCCTAGTTATCGTGCGGGCTGAAACATGCTTAGCACTCATCGCAACTAAATCAATCGTTTTATCCATAATCACTTTGCCTAAATTCTGTGACCTGCCCTTGCCTCCTTGCCTGTAATAGTGAGTGGCCATAGTTCGTACGATGTGTATTTTTTTTTGGTACGTTACCTATTTGTAATGCGATCTCACGATGATTTTTCGCGTGTGGTAAATCGGTTGAAACCCTCCTTTACCGAAATATTGGTATAGAAACCACATGTTATGAATATGAAGACATGATATAAATGAGAATGAAGCAGACAATGAAATGTACGTGAAAATATTTTTCGTAGGATTTTTGTTCTATATAATTAATTGTTGTCTTAAATAATTAATAAATGTCTCGATATATAAATAACGCCGATAATCAATTATGTGACATTAGACAGTGCGAAGACAAACCAAACACGAACACCAAAATAAAAGCAAACTGACGTTGGACTAGAATCATAACCTTTAGAGTATTCATCGTGTATCAACTGCAACTACGGTTTCCAAGCGTGCACACAAGCATTCCTATCAAAATCGCTGGGTCGTAACTTGCATGTCCATTGTTTTATAAATCGTAGTTACTGACTATTTCATGATTATTCTCCTCGTCACAATTAATGTGCCTGCACTACACCAGCGGCATTTGCTTGCGCGGCAATGCGCTTCTTGTACTGCTGCACATCGCCGGCAAACTTCTCGACAGTGCCGCCGTCACACACCCACAAGCTCTTGCACACAGTCTGCAGCATGGTGACGTCGTGACTGACCATCAGCACACCGCCCTCGAACTGGTTCAGAGCGTCGGCCAGGGCATCCATGGCCTCAATATCCAAGTGGTTGGACGGCTCGTCCAGGACGAGAATGTGGGGGTTTGTGAGGGCGAGACAGGCAAAGGCGACACGGGACTTTTGACCACCAGACAGGACCTCCATCTTCTGGAGGCCCGTTGTGCCTGTGATACCGAAAGCGCCGAGCTGGCGGCGGTAGTCCTCGTCGGTGCTGCCCGGGTACATCTTGGCCATGAAGGAGACGGCGGACATTGTGAGGTCGAGGGCGTCGACGTGGTGCTGGGCAAAGAAGCCGATGCGCAGGCGGGGGTGCATGGACATGATGCCGGACAGCGGCTGGAGGCGGCCGGTCAGCAGCTTGAGGACAGTGGTTTTACCGGCACCGTTGGGCCCGACAATACCAATCCGCGAGTCGAGCTGGACGTCCAGGTCGACATTGCGCAGCAGAATTTTGTCGGCACTGTAACCAAACGTAACCTCGGACAGCTGGACAATGGGCGGCGACAGCTTCTCGACCTCGGGGAAGCGGAAGTGGACGCTGTACTCGGTCTCTGGGGGTTCGAGGACGGGCATGCGCTCGAGTTTCTTGATGCGCGACTGGGCCTCGGACGACTTGGCGGCGTTGTAGCGGAACTTGTCGATGAACGCCTGCAAGTGGGCGCGGACGGCCATTTGGTTCTCGTACTCGCGCTTGGCCGTCTTCTTGCGCTCCTCGCGGGTGGCGTAGAAGGAGTCGAAGTTGGCGCCGCGGTAGTAGTCGAGGCGCTCCGAGTGCTGGTGGATAATGTCGGTGGCGATCTCGTTGAGGAACGCACGATCGTGGGACACAACAAGCACGGTGCTCGGGTAGCCTTGCAGGTAGTTGGACAGGAAAGTAATGGACGGCACGTCCAACATGTTGGACGGTTCGTCAAGCAGCAACAGATCGGGCTCGCAGAACAGCGCACGCGCCAGTGCCAGACGCATACGCCAACCACCAGAAAACGTCTTTGTCGCATACTGCTGGCGCTCGGGCGAGAAACCCAGACCGGCCAGAATGCTGGCGGCGCGCGACTCGGCCTTGTCGGACTCCATCTCGGACAGCTTGCCCTGGACGTCGCCGAGGCGCTGATCCAGAGCTTCGCGCTCGCGGTCGAGGCGGGTCGCGTCGGCTGATGTGTCGGCCATCGATCCCCGCTGGGCCTCGATCTTGGCCAGGCCCTCGGTGATCTCGCTCTGCTCCTTCAACAAAATCTTGCGCCACACGTCGGCGTCCAGCACGGCCTGCAGTGCCGACGTGTCGTCGCCCGTAATCTCCTGCTCGACGTGCAGAATCGAAATGTGTGTCGGCACAGGCAGCTCACGCCGCGACAGCGCGCGCAGCAGCGTCGATTTACCCACGCCGTTGTTACCAACCAAACCATAGCGGTGGCCGTAGGACAGCGACAGGTTGGTGTCTGTAAGAATACGCGTGCCCGCAATGTTGACGTCGATGTTGTCCAGCTTGATGTCCTTTGGTTTGCCGGCCGTCGATTGGCCCAGCTGCAGCGGATTGACCGCCATGTAGAACTCCTCGTACGACTGCGCGGCGTCGGGCTGGTTGAGCAGCCGCGAGGCCTCGTACTCGACCGTCTTGTACGTCTTCTTGTTCTGCTTTGCGGCAATCTTGCGCTCGGCCTTTTCGAGCTTCTTCTTGTCGACCTTGGACTCGACTTTGCGCGTGTTGGCCGACTCGAGATCGACGCCGCCCGATGCCACCGCCAGCGTCGAAGACATGTTGCGTTGGGCGCTGATGTCAAACGTCTGGTCCAGCCGGCGCACGGCCGAAGAGCCGCCGGCACCGACGGCGTTGCCCGCCGCCGCATCGGCGTACTTTTCGACCCACTTCATCACCAGCTTGTTGATGCGCTCGCGGACAGCGGCGTTCTCGGCCTCGCCCGATGCAGACAGCAGCAGCTCCGTCACGGCAGAAGCAGCCTCGGCCAGTGGGGCCGACGAGCCGCCCTCACCGCCGGCCTCGTCGTCATCAGAGCCAGAGCCGGACCAGGTCGTCGAGGCGTGGGTGAGGTAGCCCACAGAGTACTCGGACACGACCGGGTCGATGTTCGGGATCAGAGCCCGGATTTCGGTCTCCATGTCGGGCAGGGTCGTCAATAGGGTCAATTCGGTGTGAGGAGGTGTGGTGAGGTCGGAAATGAGGTTGTGATCGGATAAGGAGGGGCGTGTGGATGCCGATGCCGTGCAGGGGTGTGGTTGTTTACGGTGGAGGGCGTGGTATCGCAAACGACGTTGGAGAGCAGGTGCCGCTTGAAGTTTTTCGATTTTGCACGTGAGTTGCGATTGGCCATTTTTTGGTGAGCTTTTTCGCTAGGCTGTGCTAATCACCCCGCCTTGCTTGTCTACTCTTGTCTCCTCGTCTCCTTGTCTCGCCTGCCTCGTCTGTCACAATCCACTAAAAACGCGCGCATTTGCCCCTGTAGCCACTGGACCTGGACTGGACCTGGACTGGACCTGGACTGGACCTGGACTTGCCTCAACTTGCATAAGCTGACCTTGGACTGCACTCCCAGCCCACCACCACCACCATCTCCTCGAGACATGACCCCGGATCTTAGGAGAGAGAGCTATTATCGTGTGTCCCGCCCGCTTTGCCTGAATTTATTGCTTTTTAGCTTGCATTTCTGCCTCGCTTCGTGTTCCTGACCATCACTATCACATTTGTTTGTCCTTTTCTCCTTCCCTCCTTCGCTGTATTTCCCTACGGCCGTCTCACGTTGGGCCGTACTTGCCTCACTTCCGCTCCGTTTGACTGTTGGGCGAAAGGCGCCGTTGGGACCATTACGCCTTCCTTCCTAGTCAGGAGTCAAGACACAAAGAGGTAGAGGAAGTGTGCCAGCTAAATTGGTGAGTTGACAAGGTCGAGCCTTCTTGAGTGAGGGGTTACAAGAGGCCAGACATCATAGACAGAAATGGCAAGAACTCACGCACTGCGTTCTCTTCAAGTGGTAGTTGCCACACGACATAAAACCTGCCATGAGGCAGGCACGACTGGACATATGTTTTCTCTTTCCCCTTTCCTCTTTCCTCTGCCCGGTTTTGCTCCTGCTTGCCATATTTAACCGCTCAGGAGGCAATTGGACGTGGTCTTTCAGCAGGATTCCAGGCGATCTGATCCAGGAGATGCGTGTCCTTCAGATCTGTCTACTGTGCCTTTCGTCTCTCGCCTTTTTTGTCTTCTACGCCCCTTTCCCCTCCCATCCCCTCTCGTCCCCTCTCAACCGAAGACGGGAAACCCCTGCCTCGAGATTGGTGTTGGCTGCATGTCGTAGTCTCTGCATTTTCCGGCGTCTTGGTGGCAAGATCGAAAAGTCCAGGTCCAAGTCTGAGCGCCATGGCCCCAATGGCGCAAATACTAGCCGTTGGCGAGGGCTAAAGGACGCCAAAATAACGGAACATCAGACACAGCGAGACAGAAAGAAGAAAGTCAAAAGTCGACATGCCGGGAGTGGAGACTTGCAATTTAATTGGATGCAGGGCGGAGAGATAGATCGGACAAGTTGAGGTGAATAGGTGGAGTTTCGACAATGTAAGACGTACACCGTACATGTACGGAGTACGGAGCACGTCGTACGCGTGCTTCAAGTGGAGAAGTTACCGTTTTGTGACGGTGAGTTGACTCGCTCTTTCCTACTCCTGTTAGCAAAGCATCTGTCTCAGTGGGAAACAGCGCCCGGCCTGTAGGCTAGGTCAACGGTCGTTCGTTGTGGGTTGAGGGCAGGAGTTGAGAACCGTGGCTTGCCCAGGTTAACCTATTCCTGAAGCCGCCCTGTCGATGATGCCCGATGGGGACTCAGCACCAACAGACGTCGACAAGGCAAGCGTCTTTTCAACAGCTACGGAGTACACGAGATACGAATAGGTACACTGCAGGCACCAGAATTCGTTTTATCTCTTGACGCCCTGTCATGCTCGTTTGTATTACTGCCCCACCGTCCAGTTGTACCTGCCTCTTCCTTGTTCCTGTCCATTCGCTCTTGTCGGAGATGAACACGCCAACAAAGAAGAGAAAACGGCAGGGAAGGCGCGATCGTTTGCAAGTTTTTTTCTGTGCGTTCTCTATCCTTTTCTGGCCTTTTCCCCTCAATTTTATTTATATATATATATAATTCTTTTATTTTTCTGGAAGGAACAGGGTAGCAGGGTTTTATGAGTTGCCTTCTCACTGGCTGAATGTTTTCCGTGGGGCGTGGGGCATGTCGTTTCCAAAAAAGCGTGTCGCGTGGCCGGCCAATAGGGGCGCGCCGTTTCCTGTAATAGCACTTAAACTTTCAGGCGTTGTCTCCCCAGTATCGGCCAGTATCGACGACGTTTCCTTTTTTCCACATAGTTTCCACGCCTCGATCTCTCGGAAGACCAGCTCCAACCAATGGGCTTGCACGAGCACGCGATCTTCGCAGGTGCCTCGAAAAAACTCGCTGCGAGCCATCGAAGCGTATCATTCTGCATACCTGTGGAAATTACGGCACAGAAGTACAGTGTACTCCGAGAACGTGCAGATTTTTATCGAGAGTATCTTACTTCGTTCTCAAGAAAAGACTCTCACCGAGCCCATCTCATCTTTCATTTCTCGCCTCTCAACGGCTCGTGTCTACCTGCAATGCTCACCTGCGGCGTGCATACGGAACATTACGATGCAGGCCGTGCCTGTACATTGCACATTGCGCCAAAGGACCGGCTCGGCGAAGGATGACAACGTAGGGAGCAAATAGCAATTTTGTCGGTCCTCCGTCTCACCTTGAAAAAGGGAAGTACTTACGATTGGAGCCGGGGAGCTCTCCGGCGAGTGGATGCAGCGACCAGGAGAGCTCAGGAGCTTGGGGCTTGAGCCTCTTGATCCTTAAAAGAAGAGGAGGAAAGTACGTGTACCGTTGCGTTGGCCATGGTTGGCCAAGCTGGCTTGTTTTGGGCCCAGAACTTGTGTCGTCCGTTCGCCGGCTCGGCTTCTGGATTTTTGAGCTGGAGACATCGAACGACTGCACGGGTCTTTTCAGTGTCTTTTTTGTCTTTCTATGACTGAATCGTCTGAATCTCCTGGTCTCAAGTCTGGGAGATTTCGACCAAACAACGACTGAATAAAAAACGGGCATGCTCTCCAGAGTCTGGAACCATGGTTGCCGTTTGCTTGTGCCACCGTAATTTGGACAGTTTCCTCTGCTTGTTGCCACATTCTCTCCCCGTGGCCCTTGTCGATGCTATTCCGTACTATCAACATATTTGTTTCTGCCAAGAGGACGACCGGGGCAAGAAGAGGCACAGCAGAGGACATGAAGAGAAGGCAACAATCGAAATACGCATCCAAGCACGTCTTTACGCCGCAAGGGCCCAGGAGATGCTCGTGGCAAAGACGGCTCGCAATGACAGGCTATTTTGATATTTTGATATATCTTTTTTCTGGGTCCTGTCCGGGATGTGGACTGTGTATATGTACAGAGTACTCCGTACACTCTAAATTTTACGACCCGTGGGATCGTTGCATGGTAGGATCGTGGCCATGCACGGCTCTCTCCCTCTCCTTGCCTGCACAGATATGTCCCTCTCATCCTATTCTCCGATGCTGGCAGGGATGAGGCGAGGCCAGAGCTCCAAGAGCGAACCCGGGCATCGAGAGATGAGATGTTTATTTTGAACGGCCTACGACGTACAACAATGGACAGGAGAAAAGGCAAGTGGAGGCGGTGTTGCAGTTAAAAGAAGGGGGCAGCTACAGGCCGTCTTGTGGGGACTGGATTGATGAACTCGAGATGGCGAGGTTGAGATACTGAGGTTGGGAGGAAATTCAAAATAGGCAATTATCAGAGTGGATGACCATACTCGTGCAACTGGCCAGTTGCATCTCGAGTTTGCATGTTTCCCTTGTTTTCGTATTTGATAATAGCATTTAGCCACCATAGGCTGTGCCTCTTGAATGGCCGTTCTTCGGTCGATATCTCGATATCGCGGTATCGATGGCTGGACTTTCCTGTTTTTGCCATAATATCGGGTGGTGCTCTGCTTCCTTTTCTTCTTCTTCTTCTGTTTTCCTCTGTTTTCCATATTCCACCTTGTGTAGCCTTCGTCCCGCCCGTGTTTTTGATTTTCCCATCCCCTGTCGACGGGTATCCTTTTAAGACTTTAATATCACCGCTACGGATGCCGGCATCGCGAGGCTTTCTGGTGATATCAGCGTATTAAAGGTTTCCCGAACGATACGGTTTCCAGCCACCAGAGTGTATAAGCTTGGAACTTCATTGTTTACATTTGCAGATATAGCTGGAACACTTGGCTTGAGCCACTTTCTAATTATATAGAAAAAAGAAAATAAAAGTGCTCACAGCACACAGTCCCCATTCTAGAATTCAAAACAAAATAGCACAGATCTCATCAGGATCGGAATACAACCTACGGGATACACGACAGGACGGGCGGGCGGCGGACAAACCAACGGCGGGAACGGGGACCTTTCCCAATCTGACCTCTTTCCTTTTTGTTTTATTTTTATTTTCTGTTTTGCTCAATCTCTTGTGTGACCTGTCGGAAGCAGTTGCCCATCAATCACAGAGGCACAGGAACAGGAACACGAAATAAACAGAACAAGGGAGCAGCCGGCCAGCATATATTGAGCTTCCTTGAAATATGTCTTCTTGATATCCTGATATTCGTATCAGACCGAAAATCGACCAAGGATGCAGCTCGGAGCGGCCGCTCCACCTTATTTTCGAGCTTGTTAAATGTACTCGTCATACATAAACCTTTACAGTAAGTTACGCCGTATTTTTCTTGCCTACCGAGAGTGTAAAAGTAGGATACTGTGGCTGTCTCCTGCACGCCGGAAGATTCGTCCGCGGCTGCAATCCTCACTTGTCAGATGCAGAGTTGTATATTTTGTGCAGACTGAAGAGTCTTCTTTCCAGCTCATCTTGATATGAAATACTTGCCCGCGAGTCCCATTGGATTGGATGTTTTCCAGACATTTTACTCATCGAGTGGGGGCTACTTCCAGCGGCACGGTCAGGATTCTACGACGTACATTTTATGTCTTTTTTGTCTTTAATGTATTTTGTGTACTTTAGGGTTGCTTGTCAAGCCTGGTTTTGCATTGGCATTGGACGTTGCTTTTTCAGCCGAGCATGTTTCGTCGTTTCCTTTCCACGTTTTCTGGACAATCTTCCGTAACTTGGTCGATCGACAGGAGGCTAGGCCCTAGGACTGGATATTATCTGTTGGTTTCCTGTTTTCTTCTTTCGCGAGATTGTCAACCAGCCGCCCGCTAGGCTATTGCGGCAAGCAAATCGTTCCGATGAGTTGAGGAGAGACACGAGTCGATCTGCTGTAGGAGGATCAATGAGAGGGAAGCGTGCCCGCTTTTTGAACCTGCTGTGTTGGATCTAAGGGCAACGCAGGATTACGCACATAAGGCGTTGCGTTGCTTGTATGGAGTATTGCCCGCATTTATGAAGGCACAGTATTACTTTGTGTACTTGTACGATTTACTTTTGTATCACAATTTCACAGTCTCCAGTCTTCCTTCCTGGATTTCTGTCGTTCTGTCGTCTGTCGTTCGTTCTTCGAGAGCCTGTCCCTGTCCGATATCTCGCTTGAACTTTGTACACTGTAAGATTCCTGCTTCGGGCACGGCGCTCTTTCTGCACAAGGCCTAGCTTTTTTCTGTCCTCATTCTTTGGTGCCCCGAAGCGCTGGCCAGGGGAGCTTTACTTCCTCAAACCGGCGTCCCCAGTCTTTTCCAGCCCAGTGGGTTAGTGATCGGCAAGAATTTTGTCTCCAGAACACACGGTAGAACTCTGGGACCTGCTCGTACTCCGTACTGAAGAAATACGCAGTAAAGAAGGCGAAACGGAAGGATTCTTGCCTTGTCGAGCTGTTTCGCCAAAAAGAAAAGAAAAAAAAAGAACCAGGCAAAGAAGTTTGTCCTTTTCTGACATGCCTTAGTGATATCAGCCCTGGAAATGAGGGCGAATATGGAGAACGGCCACGAGAGTTGAGAGTTCGGTGAGGAAGCAAGTGGTCACGAACAAGACGGTCGAAAATCCTCCGTTTTGGAAACCAACTCGTGCCAGACACAGACGGCCAATGAGACCACCCGGAGCAAGCAGAGTGAGAGGGCCAGAGAGTCAGAGAGTCAAGAGAACTAGAGAGGCCGAGCGACAGGATGAGAAGAGGGGTTTGAGGGGCAATGGCAGTCAGGAAAGCAAGAAAGAGCCGAGGGAGCTTGCCAGCCTGACGTGCTGCATTGCTTGCATTTTGCCTTGCATTGCCCGCATGTTTGGACGTGTCCTCAACCAAATACGACATGCACGCAGGTTTGGAAGCCCGGATATGGTATTTTTTCTTCTTCTCCTTTCTCGTACGTCGTATGCCGTCGTATGCCGTCGTATGCACGAAACAATGCACGAATTCGTACTTGGAAATGCGATCTTGTGGTTTGAGGCGGAGGCAAGAGGAAGAGGAGAGGGACCAGGCTCCGTATTTGACGCACGTCATGGGGGAGAAATGGCGTACAGGTCTTACTTTGCTGTGAAGGGTGAGGGGAAACACAAAAATTATTGACTTGTGGGCGTATTGCAGAATAAAGGTAAAAAAGGAGGGAACAGGAAGGGTGGCGACGATCATGGACAAGGAAAGAAGAGCAATGCACTGAAAGAGAAGCGCCAAACTCAAGACGCAGTATTGAATGCCGTGGAGAAGATGACAATTTGATACTCAATTTCGTTGTCTCTTCACCAAATATCAACCGGCCGCACCGGTGGCTTCAGCCCTTTAGTCGTCATTTTTGTGGCTTTTTATCGAGGCCCAAGCTCTTGTGTCTGGATCGTGAACCTGAAGCACCGGGCTGTTCTTTTTGGTATTTCTTTCTGGTTGGGGAAGCAGCAAATATTTCTCGATTTCCAGCTGGTGTGAACCGACGCCGAAAATGACCGTATTCGTGGCCCTGGACCCCTGTTTCTTCGGATGTCTTCAGTGCCCTAACAGGCGCCAAACCTCAAAAAGGGACAAGAGAGGGGGAAAACGGTTACCAGCTCCTGAGAGAGATGCCCAGATCTGTGCATTGAACGAAACGCAAAACCACCGTCTTTTTCTCCCTCTGTTAGGGGTTTGCTGTGGCCTCTGCTCGTGTGCTCGTTGTGAGTTCATGCTCATGAAATGACTCGTTTCTTACGAGCTACTTCTTTCGAGGAGTCCATCGCTTAAAACGTAAAAAGGTGGCTGCCCCATTACCGGGCCCCGGCGAGCTTGGCCTCTTGCCCTACGGCCCCTGACGAGAGGAAGCCCTCTTCGGCTGTTAGGAGAAGAGGTTCTGTTTGACCAATAGGGCATGTGAGATGACGGTTCGACAAGGCCGACGAGCGAATGAAGAGGAAGAACAGCGGCGGCTGCTTGGGGAAGGAGTTGAAGAAAAGAAAGGAGAGGAACAAAGACCCTGGCACCTGGTCCAAGCTGTGGAAGGAATATGATCATATCTGAGCCTCAGCGGCGGTTTCGGGTTCGTGCCGAGGGCTGCTGAAGAATTTGAAAGGTAAAGAAAGGCATTGGAAGGCTTTGAGCTGAAGCCAAGAGACGTCAAATTTCCTCACGATAAAAACCCAGAGAACATGAAGATCGGTTTGACAACACACGAGATGAAGGAAAAAAAGCGAGGCCTCGCCTCGCCACACCCGGGCCATACTCTGTAAATGTTGTGCAATTCCGGCCCAGTGGTGGTCAATTTCTCCCAGTCGCCTGGGATGTGTCGTCTTTGCACAGTGCTGACCACTAGCCTGAATCCGGAAAAGATATTCGAGATTGGACTACGCGAGAGAAGCTGAAAGACTGAAAAGATACGACAGACAATAACGACGACAAACTGTTGTGTTCCGTATCTGCGGACTTGTTCCGAGGAGCTGGCCAGTAGTACTCTGCAGCCTTTTGATAGTCGATGCAGATACGGCAGAAAGAATGGCCTGCTCGTTTGCCTTGCCCTTGCTGCCGTGTATGCCGTTGAATGCTGTGTCTGGCTTCTGCCAATAATCAATTCTTGTGTTGTGTGTTGCCAGGGGACCTGACTGTTATTCGGTGCAGGCTCCAGGAGACAAACAGAGACTCTCACAAATATATTCAGAGTATGGATATATATGTGATACAGGGCCGCGAGTGATCAATATGCGATCTGCAGCCAGCCTGTAGTTTATTTGAAAAAGAGAAGTGGGAAGCACAGTGAGAGGAGGAAAAAATGTCGAACAGCACACGTCACAGTCAAAAATAGAGCGGGAAAGGCTATCTGGTGTAATATATCTCTTGTGCACCCGAGGCGTCAAAACAAAAAAGAGACGCAACAGAGACATATTGGAGAAAGGGGTTCGTAGACAGTTGTCAGTAAATAAAAACGAACGGGCATCCGTCCATTCTCCACCCTTTGTGCGATGCTTGACCATCAACCCTCAACGGCAGTGCAACAACGGAGGGTGCAAGCCCGGATTGAGGGCCGCCAGAAAAACGGTGATGACGATGGCTGGGAACAGCTGAGCTGCAGAAATATGGAAACATCGGCGACCTCAACGACGCTATGCATCCGCAGCAAGTGCTTCCCACACAGACTCCAGTAAAGTGCAGACGTACGATACGCTTGCCGACGGGAATCCTAACCGAGAGGGTTTCGCGCCCTGGTCTCTTGAGGCACCGACGCGCTGCGTTTCACTGGCACGGGATGGGCCCTGCAATTGGGTAACGGGACAAGTCAACTTTTCGATGGCCCTTTTTCGTTTTTCGCTGTTCTTTGCTCTGGGCGATGAATGGACAGTGAAGACGAACAAGAGCAGTCATATCAGCGAGCCGAGAGTGCCGCTGCTCAAATCACAATGCAAAAGCAGCAAAAGAAGCAAAGAGGCATATGCACCTTCCAAAGGAGGCGTGAGAGTCAGAAAAAGCGATGACGAGAGAAGACGAGAGAGATCAGAGAGCAGCTGAATGCAAGTGCTCACTGGCCAATACAAAAAAAGAGGCTGGCCTTGTCAAAGAAAGACTGAAAGTAAAAATAAAACAATAAAAGACCAAGCAAGACACGCGTACTGTGCGTGGAAAGGCTGGGCTCGGGGCAGGGCTTCAACAGGGCAGGCTTTCCGTTCCAGAGTTCGTGTCACCGAAGGATTGGCAATTGATAAAAACACGTCAGAAAAATAATGAGCAATGTGATTGTGGAAGTGTGATGAGAAAAAAGACAAATTGGTAGGAGAAAAAAAATAGAACAAAATAGCATGCAGGGGACAGGGCTTCCATGGCGTTTTCTAGAGCTCGCTTGAGTTTGCGTTATCAAAAGTGAAATGACAATAAAAATACCAACAGTATGTCGTACGTCGTAACAACAAGCAAAATAAAGTGTGATAGCACCATGACGCTCTCTGTTGGTGTGCGCGGCCTTACCGTTTTGGGTTATTATGGAAGGACAGCGTGAAAAGGCAAAGCTAAAGCGGCCCAAAACTGCGGCCAGCTTTCAACAAGACATCAACAGACTTGTACTCCGTCCATACAACATGCTCTCACCGCAATTGAGGTGAAAGCCAAAGAAACAACCACATGATCAAGCAAGCCACCGGATCTGCATTGGCGTGTCTTCATCTTCATGGCTTTGCCTTCTTGTTTGTCCTCCCAACGACTTGCGCAACGAGACCCCTGGGCGCTGGAAATGTGGCTTTCACAAGTTGGGGGAACAGTTTGTTGTCTTGTAATGCGGCCACTTTGACCGGCCGCCCTTTCTTTCTTTCTTTTCCTTCTCGAAGGCCGCTTTGTCAGGCCGGACAGCTCACCATTTTGTGGAGACACAATGTCGTTTTCTGTCCTCTGTTGTTTGTTTGTTTTCTTTTGTCTGAATGTGGCAAGTGGTCGCTTTCCTCGAGGCCGGCACAAAACATAAGACTTTTCGAGGCAAATGTTTGTGAGATGCACTTGCTCAGACTCAATAGAAGTATGCATTCATACCGAGCATTACACAACACAGATCCCCATACGGTCGACACGCGGTCCCGATTTTTGTCTGAAAAAAATCGACACATCCTGGTCTTTGATGTGATGTTGGCGTGCCGTCGGATGGTACCCTGTGCTCTCTTTCTCTCTTGTCCTCTGGTTTTGTGCAAAAATAATGTCGCGCCCCTGGGCAAACTCATTCGTGTTTGTCATGGGTAGTGCCGCGGTTCCATGGTTTAGGTCGACGCGAATAACGCAAGAAGGAGGGCCTAGAGTGGTAGAAATTCTGGGGAAAGAGGAGTGAGCTCTTCTATTTCCAAACTTGGTGCAAGCTTGTTGAGATTTTGTTAAGATTGGTGAGAAAAAAAAGGGGTCTTTTTTTAAGCAGCCACTTGGCGCAATACGACGTTGTTTTTTGATCTCAGACAATAAGGTTGCTTTCCACTAAAAGCTAGGCTTATTTATCCTCGTCAAGGTTTTGCTACATTGTCTCTTGCAAAAATATCATTTTGAGTCTCACCGAGTCTCATAGTCTCTCGTAGGGGCGTATTCCGTGGTGGACCGTAGTCCATGTTGTACTGTGTATTCATGCTCCATATGGCAAAGGGCGACTAGGGAATTCCGGGCTGAGGTGCATAGGATCGGCAAGTACGATTTACTCCCCGTAGCAAACAGGACACTTTTTCGACAAGAGCGCTGCTTGAAGCAAACCAGGATAACTGGGTCATGTTCTAAGATGGCCTGTCTTTCCAGTATTACATGTTAGCAGAGGTGATATCAGCAAAACATTGTTTGAAAATCAAAAGTTTCTGATGCTTTTTTGCCTCGTTTCATGCTTCTTCTGAGCCAAAAGCCAATTCCCCGCTTGGGATTTTTGACATCTGAGAGAACTGCCGCCAAATTTTTAGCTTGTTCACCCCCTCATGGGCAAAGAGTGTGGACGGACTTCCGTTCCACACAAACACCACACTGCAAAGAAAATGAACGAGGCAGACGGCAGGGTTTTCTTGTCTCCCGTGGAGCTTCCATGTCTGGTACGGCTATGTATCAGCATTTTTCCTGGCTCATATAGGCGCTTCTTTTCCCTCTTTCTCGTGCCTCGTCAGCCGAATAGGGGAAGGTCGCACCAAAGGAAGGTATTAAGACTGGGGAGGGGGGCATACTCCGGCGCGGCACTCTATATCAGAGCAAGCAAGGCTTCCTTCTCACTGGCTCACCGTGCACGGGAAAGGATGAAGAGGGCGGCGAGAAGCATCTGACCTTTTTCTTTGGTGCGGATTAAAAATAAAGAAACATGAGTCCTCATCGAACCAGGGGGCCGATAGGTTGTCGAAGAAATAGCACAAAACTAGAGAAATACAAAGAAGAAAAGACCACCGTGCGAGACTCACATTGTGCTCGCCAGGGTCGGTCATCACTGCGGCATTGCAATTGGAGCCTTGCTCGCCAAGTCGACAGGGCCTGTTTCGTGCGGTGATACTTTGGGATCCAAGTGCATACTCAATGGCGAAGTTTGGCTGACTCGTGAAAATTTTGAATTTCTTTCTTGGTCCCTTGGTGCCCGGCAGGCTGTTGATGTCTCGAGCACAAGAGATGTTCCGAACGAGTGAGTGGTAGACTGGCCAAGACAACGAAAACGACAATAAAGGTTTTCATCTCGAAACGCGGCTCGCCGTTGATGACTCTGCTGCATGTCTTTGCTGAACCGTGTGCCCGTGTGTGGTATATTGCATTCAATGCGATAGAAGTGCCCGGGACGGCATGTATGCCGATGCATTCTCCGTAGTATCTTTGCTTGTAACCTTTTCATGCCTCGTGTCTAGGTGTCGAGGCCAGGCCCCATGCAAGGCCGGTGAAGACAGTGCCGCCAGCACCACCAAGCCTGGCCCATGAGTCGGTGCCATCGCTTCGCCTGGTCTATTGCAGAGGCTGGTGCCGGGACCAAACCGCTCGTGTATCCGTCGTATGCAATTTTTGGTCAGCATCGTGCCAGCCGTTTTGCTGTTCTGCCAGTTCTGCCTGAACTCAGATTTCTTCTTTTCGTGTCTGCAGATGTCATTTCTTGCTTTTGTTCCTATTCGCTCCCGTCAGTCTGCCACCAATTTCAACAAACTTTAAATATTACAAAGACACCGCGCCCTGATATGGGGCGGCGTGCATGTGCATGCAATACAAGTAATTAGGAACGGGGCCGCCATGCAGAATGAAATAACGGATAGTAAGAAGGTAACAAGGCATGAAGTGCTCAACTGCCCACTGTGGCTTTCTTTGAGACTGAACATTGAACTCCTGGACAGTGGGGGAGCTTGAGAACCGTGTTGAGTTGAGAGGGCTCCGCTCTTGTCTGCTTGGCCTGTCCGATCCACGCGGAAGATCGATCTGCAGAATAAAATGGGAGTCCACTTGTTGCAACTTGCTGCACAAAAAGGACTGGACTCACTGGGATGCGTGCCTAGAACGGCCAGGCCTGGGCCACAGATGACCTGTTGAATGTGTCTTTTGGCTGGTGTTTTGTTTGCTGTGTTGCAACTCTTTTTTTTGCTGCCCGCCTCGTTACCAATGCACCGTCAGAGGCCCACCGCTTTTGTTGTGTCGCGAGAGCAATGCGTTGTTCGACGTAGATGTTGATGTTGAAAAAATAAACCGAGAAAATTAAAGAGAGGCTGCAGCATGCAGGTTGCAGGCTGCAGGTCGCAGGCAAGGCCCGCTGTGCTGCCGTCTGAAATGAAGCGCTGCACGACAAAGGGACAGGAGAGGAATGCAGCAAGGGAGAAGGCCGCCGTGAGTTAAAATAGAGGGTTTAAATGAAGCCCAAAAGAATAAAAAAAGAGACATCTTTCATGCGAGAAGGATTACGTCGTAGAATGTGGGCTCCTGCCATTCGAGACTGCAGATGACTGGCCAGGAAGGCGCTTTACAGTCGTGTCCCAGCGCACCTTCCTCGTGCATCACGACCTTATTAGAGAGTGCCCGACAGGAAGGAGCGACTGGCAGCGAGGGAAGTCACGCCTCAAGCGTACAGAGTCAGCGAGTGCCTCCTTCCTTTCTCCAGGACCTGGCGGCTCCTTCTTGTTTTGAGGATACACATTCGGTCTGTCCACCTCATCCCATCTTGTCTGTCCTTCGTTGCACTTTCTCGTCCTCATCTGCTTGGCTCCCTTTCATTTCTTCTTTTTCTCTCCACCGCCATTCGTTTCCTGTCACTCGTTTGCCCTCGCCTGTGGCTCGACGGCACCAAACTTTCTCTTTTTCTTTATTATTTACTTCGACACTGACACACATTGACCCCGGTCTCTTCTTTCTACGACGCCAATTCGGTCGGCGTTGCTTTCTTTTCCGGCTCTTGTTTGTTGCCTCGTTTCCGGTGCCTCTTCTAGATTCACTCTCTTGCTCTCTCTCGTCCTCTTCTTGGGAGCTTCTTCCGGCTCACCTCCGCCTTACGACACACAATCCCCCTCTCACCTCGGACTGGCACTTGCGGCAGCAACAACAGCACCCGCGCGACACTAATGCCAATTTAATGTCAACAATCCCGCCAGTTTTTCGCCATCTCCGTTTTCTCACACACCCTCCCGCCCACACCCTGTTCTGCCCTGTCCACTCACACACGCCCCCTTTCGCCCTCTAACCCACCCTGGTCCACCGTCCACCAAAAAAACACCAGAAAATCCAAGCCTGTCGCGCCCACCGAAGCAGACATCGCGCTTTTGCTCGTTGCCCTCTGGTCCTAGACACGACAGCGCGCTGCCGAAACTACCCCGTTCCCTCCAAGGAGACCAAGCAAGGAAGGTCCAAGGGCCACTGCACGCGTGCGTCTCTTTTCTCTCGCTTTCTTTGCTTCTTCCAGTAAGGAAATTATTGCCTTGGCCACTGCGAGGCTTGTCGACATTGGTACGGAGCAGCCAAAACCCACTAGATGTAAGCACAAACCCCCAATTCCACGAATTCCACTCACCCACGGGCGGACCTGACCTGGCATGGTGCTCGGTCTCGTGTCAAAAGTCAAGACTCAATCCAGTTCCCCGTTTCCCCCCCAAGAAGACAGGCGCGTTTCTCTCGTTTCTGGCCCAGGTCCAGAGAGTCCCAGTCCTGTCTGTGCCTCTGCTTTGGCATCCAGTTTTTGCTCCCGTCCTGTTTTCTCGTTGTGTTTTCTGTTTCGACGTTTGTTCTGCATTTCCCTTCTCCTCTTCCCCGTCTTTTACTTGATTTCTATTTTCCATTTTCTCGTTTCCTCACACCCCTTCTCCTATCTCGCCATTTGTTTGCGTGTCGATGGCGGTAGCTTCCCACTAACTTGGAAAGTCGACATTGTACGGAGTACCTTTCAGTACTTTGTGGTCTGTACCAGTAGGCCCGGCTGGTCTTGGAAACTGGGGACGACAAACACACGCGAGTGGCCGACGATCTGTATTGGCGTTTTTTCTCTCGACTTTTCGCCCTTCTCCCGTCCTTCGCTGTTTCCACCCGCGTTCCTGTTTCCTGTCCGTTCTCCTTTTTCAAACCAAACGCGAAGCACGACGTCTACGATACGATAAAATACAATTGCAATACAATACACGACGACTTACGACCCGACTAACTCCTTGTCCCCATATCCTCTTTACGAACCCGAAATGTTATGACGATGCAAACAACGATCTTCCAACCGAGTGCTTACCTCTTCTTCACGAGCACCGCCTTCCAGGGCCGTTGCGTCCGCCAGTCTTCCTCGTGCACCTAGTCGCGAGGAGCTGTCAAGATGCAGGCAGTGCCAAGTGTAAGTGTCTACGACAATCGAGTTTCTCGAGACGGGTGTATTAGTGGTTTGTCGGGTTGCCTTTCCTACCAAGACTGCTCTCCTATCGACGTTACAAGATATTCTGGGCTTTCATATACCGATTTCCAATGAAAATCGGAGAGAGAGCAAATTTCTGGCCGAATAGCACATCTTCGACAAACATCTTTGTCGGAGACGCAGAGATGCTGGTTTTGTTTATGTTTTGTTTATATTGTTCTCCCTGAAGCTAACTTCCATCCAGCTCGTGGGAACCGGCACCGCAGTCGCGGCCGCTGCCACCGGCCTCGTCTTTGCACAGCCTGCCAACGAGCCAGACTCCAGACGCCCAATGTCTGCTCGTCCAAACCTAAACTCCACCGACCGAGACCATTCCTCTTCCGCTACTCCTCCCTCCGCATCTCGACCCCCGGTTTCTCGGCCTATGGCAAAGTCAGTCAGCTATGTCTCGGCGCCATCCGCGGCAGTGGCCGCCGATGATCGTGTTCGCAACGTCAGCAATGGCAGCAGTAACACCAGCTCCTCATTTTCGACCCGCCCTTCACAAATAGCCCCTTCAGAAACATCAGTGGCTCCCTCCTCCACTGCCACTCTCCCTCGCTCAACCGCCTCTTCCTCCCAAGGCGGTTGGAACCGCCGCCATTCTCTCATCCACAGAGGCGACTGGGTGCCTCCTCCAATCTCTGAAGTCTCGCGAGACTCGATTTCCTCAAACGGTTCCTGGATTAGGCGTCTATCCATTCGTCCCCTCTCTCAACACGGAAGCCCACGTTCAAGTGTGGGACCCGACTCTCTATCTCTTAATTTTTCTCTGGGATCCGCCGCACCCATTCTTTCACAACAATCCTCCTTAACACCCCCACAACAGCAACAGACCCGAAACAAGCTGGTAAAACGTGCAACAGCTGGCCAGGACGTTGCTGCACCCATCTCCCTCTCCAGACGTGGCTCTCGCTCACAGATGCCCACTCTCCGCCGCCCAGCAACAAGCCACCAACGCTCTGCCACCTTACACCAAGTTCCCTACCCGGATGAACCGGCCTCTGCAGTCTCGAATGCAGCAGATCCGAAATTTTCTTTTGACCAACGGACCCGCCCAAGCCTGGCCATCTTCCGCCTGGGAGCCGAGACCCCCGAACCTCCCTTCGACCAGGACGATCAAGCTGAATGCAACAGCAAGACCGAAGATATTTCTCATGCTCAGGAAGAGCCACGGGTGCCAGTATCACAGCTGAAGGCAAAGGGCTCATTCCAGACTAAGTGGACATCATTCTTCCACGGACGGTTATCAAGGTCTGCAGCTCCTGTTCGTGGCAGCTCACCGTTTTCCAGTGACAGCAGCCCTGGTGGTACTCACTACAGCTTGCCTTCACGGACATTACAAGTCCAACGTGGGAAACAATACAGGACCTATCTTACGCAAGCTTCTGCACTGTCGGCTCCGGACCCAGCTATTGTTTCTTCGCCGCCGCCAGCACCTGCACGTGCCGGTGCAACTCTCGCCTCTCCATTCCAGTCACCCATTGCTATCAAGACCATCCGTAAGACAGTGGAGGGTAATGGTGACGATATGACGGCTTCTCCACACGGCTCAAACTCCTCACCCCAGGACACACCTTCGAAGCGGGCCAGACGTTCGATCTCGATGAACTTTAGCTCACCAACGAGCTGGATGTCAAAGACAGGCAGCATCCGCCGCCCCAAACGAACAAACGGAACCGAATATCCACCAAACGCAAGTGCCACTGGCAGCCTTCGTATGAACAGACAGCTTGCAGCAGCCGCTGCTGCAGGCAGCCCGTCCAGCGGAAAACGCCATGTCTCCCCCCCCTTGTCTGTGTCTCGGCCATCGTCAGCACAGGCACACTACCAACAATTCCAGACGCGTAGTGCAACGACACCGGCCAACCTGCACCTTCGTCAACCGGTTGAAGATGTCTTCCAGCAGCCTAGCCTCCAAGGTGGCCCCCAGGAGCGCGAACAAATGACCGCTGGCAGAAGCAGCCCCATTCCGCCGTCATACGTCGATGCCAGGGCTATTCCCAAACGGCAGCGGAATTCGTCGTCACCTTTGCCGCCACTGTCCCGCCTTTCCAGTTTTAATATCGACCTGACTCGGCTGGGCGCTTCTACTAGCGCATCAGGACAACTGGCGTCGGCGATATCTGGTGGTTCGGCATCATACAAGGAGAACCAGTCTTCTGTCCGTCCAGGCTTTGCGACTCTTCCTCGGTCTTTTCCTCTTGTTCCACGCAACCGGGATGTATCTGACGAGCGGTCGTCTACCCTTGCTGGCTCGGATTTGGAACTGCGCGGATTTGTTTCGTCTGGAGACGATGACGATACCGATTTTAAGAGCGATACCATCTTCGACTCGATCCGCACTGCAGCTTCTGCACGTGTCCGTTCGACCGATACACCGATCGAATCCATGTTTGACGAATCCCCACCGAGCACAGCAGGCAACGGCAAAGCGAAGCGCCTGTCCATACAGGAGATTCTCGGCCAAGCATGGGATAGCGATACACGGATCATGGAGGAAGAAGATGAGGGTTTCTCGACCCCTATCAGAAATCTTCCTGCAAGAGCCGAGCGGTCGCTCTCACCTGCTTCGGTCATGCGTCGCTACGATGAGGATTACATGCCCGCCAACAACCGCGACGACTATCCCGAGACTGAAGCCAACAGCGTCCTTGCCTCGACGACTACGGACACAGATGCCGATGTGAACTTCAACCATGCCAATGACGTTGATTACAGCAGACCTTCCATCGACGACGACGATGACGATGACTGGGGTATTGACGATAGCGGTGTCACGAACCATTTATCTCCCCCGTCCAGATCCATCCACAACTCGTTCCATGATGGTCTGTTTCAAAACACCAACGGCGGTTTCCCGTCTTCGTTCCAACCGCGCCCTGCCCTTGGGCAGATCAGCGGCAATTGTGGATTGGACCCTTCATCTGAGCAGTACGACAGCTTCATAACCGGTGGACGTGAGCGGCCTCGGAGCAACCTGTTTGACTGGAGCGAGTCGACGGTGCACCTCGACAAAATTGACAGCGATGGCCACTCGCCACGACCCAAGACCGTGCACGGCAAGCAAGAGCTGGACCTTAGGAACGGACGGCCTGCCAACCGCAAGGGCCCAACAGTCGCTCACGTCAGAAGCCAAAGCGTACCTGTGAACGCCGATCCTGCAATCGAAGGCACCAAGCCGTCCACTTCCAAGTTCGGGACGTGGGCTTCTTCTGGACCAAAGAACGCAAGCGAGGACTGGGACGACGACTTCGATTTCGGCACCAACCACGGCGGCGACGACGATGTTGACGAAAACGACTTCCACGGCTTCGACAGCGAAGACGAGGATGCTTTTGGCCGGTCGTCCACTTTGCGGTCCAGCAAGGGACCCGGCACATTCGCCATGATTGTTCCCGCTTCGATCCAGGCCACACAGCCTACTGTGAAGGCACACTCGGGCCAGATCCGCGAATTGTCACTTTTGGTTAACGGACTGAAGCGTCTCTGTCGCCACGCCCGGGACCTGAACATTGTTGACGAGTCGCCTGCGCTGTGGAAGGAGGCCGAGAATATCATTGCTCTCGCCTCGCCCGACGAGGACCTTTCCGAGTCCACATCGTCAAAGACAAATCTAGCCGCTGGAGCCTCTTCCGGCACACCTGTTAAGGCGGCAAAGACATCAGTGACGTCGATCGAAAACGACTGTGATATCCCAAGAACATCGATCGAGTTTGATACGTCTGATGTTGAGGACCGGTTTATGGATGCGAGATTTGATACCGAGGCTCGCGACAGCTTCGAAGACCCGTTCGATACGTCCGAGTTCACGCAGCCACCGAGCACGCCACCTCGTCCGGATATGAGCCGGACTGCTGTCGTTAGGGAGCGGCACAACACCCGCCGTAGATCGGTCTTCTCTCCTGAAGATGACATCTTTGGCGGTGGCTGGCCTCTGGCTGATGACAACAAGTCTCCTGTTCGGAAAGTTGAAAAGGAGGTCCAGCGCCCGCAAACCCCCAACCGGTTCACGACCACGACCGAGACGCCGGACAGTGCCATGATCGAGTCCATTATGGCGGCAATGCAGCAGCAGCGGTCCGCATCGGCGCCTATCCGCAAGTCGCCTGTCAAGCAGACATCCACCTCGGAGCTGTTCTTTAACACAAACACGCTCCAGGAGCTTGTGAAGCGCGCTAATACGCTCTTCCACACGCTGTCCGATCTTGTGCGCCGCGCCGAGCTGTTTACGCAAAGCCCTGCTGTAACGCCCCGGCACGACCGCCTCAACCGCTGCGAGGACGGTAGCCCTGCCTTCACACGTGTGTTTACCGACCCATCGAGCCCCTCGAAGCGTCTCCCCAAGAGCCAAAGCGGCAACTCTGTTGCTCGCGGCTCGCCTGCTCTGGAGTCTCCTTCCACTGCTAGGGTCAGCCAGAGGCTGCAGATGATGACGGTCAACTGATTGTCGCCATTATTCATATTCTCTATCTGCACCCATTCTACCTTTTATTGGCGTGGTGACAATACACCCGCCTTGTACGAATACACCATTGATGTCGACACTGATGTTCGGCTTCTACCCATTGTCCTGTGCATTTTTCTTTTTCTCTTTTCCCTTTTGTCTATTTCATATGTCTACCCATTTCATTTGTCATGGACTGCATAGAGGAGAGGCATGGTTGCAAGAGGCAGCCATGTACTGTAATTTTCCACGTTTTGTCGTTTTTTTTTTTTTCGTTTTCTTCTTGTTCTTGTTGTCGAATTTGTTTGCATCTGGCTTTGCTTTAGGTTGCGTTTTTATTTTGGGACACTCATAGGAAGGGGGCACACAAAAATTGGAACGGACTTGGACAACAACAAACACATGCCTTTTTCTTCTTTATCATTTCTTTACAAATGGCCGAATCACAGACCAAAAATAGCGAAAAAGGCGAGAGGAGGCCGGCGGGTGCATTCGACCTTGGGACCGACAGAGCCTCTTATGATTTGCGTTTTCTTTTATTTTCTACTGGTTTTCTACGGCTCCATTCAGTTCTGTTTGTTGGTTTCCCTCTTGAAAGTTTCCTTGTTTTCTTTTCTCTTTCTCCTTACCCCTTTTCTCTCTCATTTCTCTAGTTCGACAACCGGCTAGAAAAAACACAACACCACAACTCACATACACCACCACACATTGCGAGTCATGGATGTCGACGAGGGCGGTGGCCAGACTGTCTGCACTCGTCTTATCCTCTCATAAACAGCAAGCATTTATAGAGTTAATGACATTATGTTTAAGAACGCACACTGCATCTCCCTATTTTGGTCGAATGTTTTGATGTGTTTCGATTCAGGCGTTATTCTGCTGCCTGTCGCCACATGGCGAACACGGCTTTCTTGGCCGCGGCACAGGATTATTGGCGTGCACTTCGGTACATTTATTCAGCAGGCAGCAGAAAAAGGTACGTCCCAGCCATGCATAACGATTAATGAGGCTCGCGAAGAAAAGAAGGTTTGATACTTTACGGAAGGTACCTTGTCGTCTAGATATTCGTGTAAGAGATATGCCGTTAGACACGGTTGCCCCGCGCTAGTCTGCAACAGGAATGCAGCTGGTGCACGGGCCAGGGGGCGAACTGAGACGCGACATGGGAGGTAAACAGAGCCAACAGGGAAAAGAGGAGGGAAATGAGGACCGGAAGACGCGCTAGCCGTTCATGGCGCGCTTGAGACGCACCTATGCCTGAGGCTGGCACGGTAGCTGGCTGGCTCTTTCCCCTGAGAAAAACACAACAGACTTTTTGGTGGAAAGGCGCGTTCGCTCTAGCGGTGAGCACTTTGGCTGGCGAATGAAAGGGGAAAGAGCGATGGAGGGGTGGACACCATACCTGGGGATCAACATCCACCACTCCCCGTTCAGGCGTTCAGGTTACTTTCTGCTTTCTTTGCCCCCCTCCGAGGCCCCTATTTTGTAGTCTCTTGAGTCTCCCTTGCGGTGCCTGACTTGTCTTCGCTCTTTCCCGGCGCCGTGCACGAGCCAATATCCCACCAAAATCTGTTGAGCAAGCAGAGAGGGGCAGCATCAACAGTGCAGGCAACCACTGTATTTCTCGTGTGCATCACTGTGTTTCTGTGTCCTCCATACCTTCCTCCCCCCTCCCGTTTATTATTTTTTCTGGACCGTGCTCATTTCCCACCCTCGCACCTTCCTCCTATATTCCCCACCCGCCAAAACTACCAATATCGTGTTCCGACCCTGCTGCTTTTCTTTTTCCTTCCCAAACAAAAAATATCACAACTCTCCCTTCTTCACTCCCGATCCAACAAACCACAGATACCCTTCTTTTTTGTCCAACACATCCAACACACAACCGTCACCATGCGCGAGATTGTGAGTATCTTCCCTCTTCGGCGTCCCGATGCCATCGTCTCTCTTGTGTCTCTCTCCCCTCTCTGGCCTCTTTGCCCCTATTTCCTCACCGTCTTTCTACGCCACGATATGGCCTGGCCTCATCCTGATCCTACCCGTCCCGGTGTCCACTGTTTGGTATCTCCATGATCGGAGACAGTCGAGCATCGCGAGATAGTTGTGAATTGGGCTGTTTGGTTGCTTCGTTGTCGTGTTGTCGTCGTCTTCACTGCCGTGGCCGTTGTTTATGGCTTTGGTCTGCTCCCTTTTCGGAGCCAATTTCCCCCCTCTCCCCACTCACCGACACAACCGCATATCACACATCCACCGTTCACCAAAAATGGCACAGAGAGAGCGTGGCAGTGAGACCTTTCATATATCGGCCACGCATTTCTCCCTGCCTCAAAACTTCATGCTTGAAGACGATACCGCGTGAACAATTGCTAACCTACTCTTTTTCTCATCAATAGGTTCACCTTCAGACCGGCCAGTGCGTACGTACAATGATTCTGAACCCCTTATCGTCCCGAAACAACCGACAAATTCGGTCCTCAAAGCGATATTCGACTACGGTAAACAATAGAACAATTGGCAACTAACAATATCCTCTACAGGGTAACCAAATTGGTGCCGCTTTCTGGTATGTTTACCTGCTCTGAACACAACAAACGCTACTATCTCTAGTCGCAATACATCTTGCTAACAAAACTCTACAGGCAGCAGATTTCGGGCGAGCACGGCCTCGACAACAATGGTGTCTACAACGGCACCTCGGACCTCCAGCTGGAGCGTCTGAGCGTCTACTTCAACGAGGTTCGTGTTTCTCTCTAGTCTGATTTTTCTATCAGTTGTCGGCTTGACGCCGTGCCACGTACCACAGGTTCTAACATTTTGATAGGCCTCCGGCAACAAGTACGTCCCCCGTGCCGTCCTTGTCGATCTCGAGCCCGGCACCATGGACGCCGTCCGCGCTGGTCCCTTCGGTCAGCTGTTCCGCCCCGACAACTTCGTCTTCGGTCAGTCGGGTGCTGGCAACAACTGGGCCAAGGGTCACTACACTGAGGGTGCTGAGCTTGTCGACCAGGTCCTCGACGTCGTCCGCCGCGAGGCCGAGAGCTGCGACTGCCTCCAGGGCTTCCAGATCACCCACTCTCTGGGTGGTGGTACCGGTGCCGGTATGGGTACCCTCCTGATCTCCAAGATCCGTGAGGAGTTCCCCGACCGCATGATGGCCACCTTCTCCGTTGTCCCCTCGCCCAAGGTGTCCGACACCGTCGTCGAGCCCTACAACGCCACCCTCTCCGTCCACCAGCTGGTCGAGAACTCGGACGAGACCTTCTGCATTGACAACGAGGCTCTGTACGACATCTGCATGCGCACCCTGAAGCTGCCCAACCCCTCGTACGGCGACCTGAACCACCTGGTCTCCGCCGTCATGTCGGGTGTCACCACGTGCCTGCGTTTCCCTGGCCAGCTCAACTCTGACCTGCGCAAGCTCGCCGTGAACATGGTGCCCTTCCCCCGTCTGCACTTCTTCATGGTCGGCTTTGCCCCCCTGACCAGCCGTGGCTCGTACTCGTTCCGCGCCGTCACCGTCCCCGAGCTCACCCAGCAGATGTTCGACCCCAAGAACATCATGGCCGCCTCGGACTTCCGCAACGGCCGCTACCTGACCTGCTGCGCCATCTTCCGCGGTAAGGTCTCCATGAAGGAGGTCGAGGACCAGATGCGCAACGTCCAGAACAAGAACTCGTCCTACTTCGTCGAGTGGATCCCCAACAACGTGCAGACCGCTCTGTGCTCGATCCCGCCGCGCGGCCTGAAGATGTCGTCTACCTTCGTCGGCAACTCGACCGCCATCCAGGAGCTGTTCAAGCGTGTCGGTGAGCAGTTCACTGCCATGTTCCGTCGCAAGGCCTTTCTTCACTGGTACACTGGTGAGGGTATGGACGAGATGGAGTTCACTGAGGCTGAGTCCAACATGAACGACCTGGTCTCCGAGTACCAGCAGTACCAGGATGCTGGTATTGATGAGGAGGAGGAGGAGTACGGCGTCGAGGAGGGTGACGTCGAGGAGCACGAGTAAATCTAGCCCTGCCGTGTGTATTGCATTGCATTGCCCCCAGTATGTGGTGTGCGTGTAACGCTGAGCTAGTTAGTTTACCTTGTGCCCTTTTTTTGAGACTCTGGACAACAATGTTTTGTTCTTTGTTCCTTTCGCCTTATTTTTCTACTTTATTTAGCCCACTCAGCCCTTCTATTGCTTCTCGAAACTCTTTCCTTTCTTAATAAAAAAGGACAGCCTCGGAGGGGTGTGTTTTCCCTGTTCAGAGGTGGATATACCATTTGCAACCAGATTCTTTTCCCCTTACCTTATGTGCCTGTAATGAGTGACTGAGTGAGATGAATAGCAACAACTTGCAAAACGAGGACAAGCGAGAAATGACTAATGAATAAAACAGATTGAGAGTTGGAGAATCGTGTAACGCCATGATGGTATCCCGTTGTAAAAATGTAAGATAAAAAATCCAGATAAGAATACTTTCAAACAATGTGGTGCCCACAAACGAGCCAGCCTGTATTCCCAGAATCATACACAGCCCGTGAAGGAGAAATAATGTCATGATCTACTATCCCAAATCCCGTATACCGTATTGAATAAGAAATACAAAACGCCAGCCAAGAACGCCAGAAGACCAGAAGTGCAAAGAAACCGAAGTGAGCCGTCGTCACAACAATCACGACAGGAAGACAACAACCAGGACAATCGTAAAGAAGAGCCGGCGGCCAAAGGTGGGATCTCCAAAGAACTAGTCGCCCGAGAACCGCGTCGTCGATGCAGGCGCCGCGTTGCCACTGCCCCAGCCGCCAAACAGCGCCGATGCCCGCTTCATCGACTGCCGCCACGTGCCGTTGCCGTCCGTCGACGCCCGTCCACCGCCGATGCTGCTGTTGATGCTGCTGGTGTCGTCGTTGTAGTTGTTGAGCGCGCCACCGTTCAGGCTCGTCTCGGTGATGCTGCTCATGCCGGACTCGCGGCGCGGGTCGTTGCGGCGGGGCGACAGTGGCGGTGTCGGTGGGAGGCCGACAACGTGGCCAGGGACGGCATTCTTCTTGGACGCCGCTGATTTGCTGGTGGCCGACGTTGCACTTCGTGCCGGCGCCGGTGCCCTGGGGACAGGCTCAGTCGGGCCATACGCCAACAGCGGCGTCAGCGCCTCGACCGTCTCCTGGCGCATCAGCTCCATAGCCTCGCGCTGCCGGTCCTGCTCGGCCCGCGAATGCGGGAAGTTTTCGGGCTCGAGGGCGTCGTTTTCGGCGTGTGCCAGCTTTTGTAGGAAATACGACACCACCTCGAATGTGCCCTCGTGGCTCTCGAGCCGCTGGCGGTACCGATCGTACTCTTCGGGCGTCTGGGTCTGTTCGCGCTGACGCCGGCGTGCCATGCGGGCTGCGGACTGATGGGCGCGCAGCCAGGTCATGTCGTACTCGGTCTCGTCGCCGGCGCCCGTAACGCCGGCGGGGATGCCGCTGCCGCTGCCATTGACGCTGCTGCCGGGAGTGGATGTGCCTCTACGCACAGGCAGACTCGGCTGCAGGCGCAGTGGGCGGGGTACGTCCATGGTCATGGACAGCGGCCGTGTTTGAGAAGAGTTGCCCGAAAAAGTGGCAGTCGCAGAAGACATGAACGTCGTGGGCGAGAAGAAGGAGTAGGACGTGGGGCGACTGGTGGTGCCGCCGCTGACAACGGAGGTCGGGGTTTGCGGGAGAGGACGGTTGAGGTAGTTGTGGGAGTAGAACGACGAGGAGCGCGGCGAGGCGGTCGACGAGGACGGAGATGCGGTGCCGCTAGCATAGCCGCCGTAACCTCCATTTGCACCGCTCATCACTGATGCTAACGACACAGGCCGACCGCTCATGCGCTGCGAGCGGCGCTTGGGTGGCGGCGGGAAGATGGGTGCGCCTGCAAAGGACTGCGAATAGGAGTGGGACGACGAGTGGCGTGGTGGTAACGGCGGTGCAGGACCCTTTCCAGTTCCGGTTCCGGCCCCAGTGACAGACGATGCGGATGACGGCCCTGCGTCAAATGCAGAGTCGTCCCCGTCGACAAACGACCGCCCGCTGTCGCTGGCCAAGATGCTCGCTGTCGACATGCGCGCAGCCGGCGGCCGGGCAGGCAGTGGCGGCATTTTGGGTGTCGAGGGCTGTGGCGGCGTCGCAAAGACCCGCGCAGCCTCTTCGGCGTCCGAAGCAGCGGTCGACGGGTCGACGGACGGCTCCAACGACATGGACTGCCGGGCGCTGTCGTCGAGGGCAATGTCGGAGAAATTGTCACCGCCACTGACGACGCCCGATTCGGATGCGGGGCCGGACGGTGGTATTGGCTTTAGACTTTGCTCTTTTGACTCTTTTGAGTCTTTTGACCCTTGTCGGGACCCCTGCTCGTCTTTATCGGATCCTTGTCGGTCGACAACGACCCCTCCCTCTTTTGTAAAAGCGGTGGCGGGTGACGATTTCGAGTTTGCAAAAGTTTTTGACTGCGCCGATTTCTTGCCTGTTTTCGTTTTTGTTGGGGATGGGGCCGTCTCGTCTGGATTGTCTGCTGGCTTCATTGTTGGACTTGCTGGCGTCGAGTGCCAGTCCTCGTTGTCTGAGCTGCTGTTGCTACCGCCTTTCTTTGTGGACCGGCCGGCGGTGCCGCCTTCGCCTGTATCGAGGTGCGACGGGCTCATACCGTCTCGGTGGCTATCGCGCGGTGTTGTGTCGAGGTAATGTATAGGAAAACGAGATTTGGGTCGAGAGATAGGGTTCGTTTACGGAATGCAATACGAGAATGATGCCAAAAGATGCTGTTGGGGGAAACGACTATATTGAGAGGATGCTGCAGGAAGCAGACAACGATGCGTTGGTGTTGAGAGAAATGAGAAGGAAAAAGAAAGGAGAAAATGAGGCCGAAGAAGGGGTAAAGAAAATGGTCGACAAAAAAGAGAGCAGGAAGGAAAGAGGAGGAGGGTCGTGAATGGGCGGTATGCAGCTTGGTAGTTCGCTTTCTTTGCGATGCGACCTAAAGATGCAGGGAAGACGCAGGCGCCTTGGTTGTATTCAGGCTCGCCCTGTTCAGGTTTAACGCTTGAGCCGTCTGTACCTGCCCGTTCGTGCTAAAGATTTCGCTCTTGCCCTTGGCGGTTCCCCTCTTTGTGTGGTGTACATGCGACTTGTGCTTGAGGTGCGTCTTGACTTGTTGCGCTTGTCACTCAGTAGGGCAGGCGATAGGGCGGAGGCGCAGTTTCCTTGTTGGATGAGCTGAGTGAGGAATAGGCTCTCCTTCTTTTCGTCCTTGCTGCACCTCGTCGGGGAATGCAGTCAGACAAATATTGGGCTGTCGAGCGTCGAGGGTACTTGCCGATTGTGGTTTGTATTGTTTGTTTGTGTTGAAAAGGGCAGAAAAAAGGCAAGAACGAGGGATGATCCCGAGGGGATATGGGAGGGAGGGCGTGGCAACGAGACAAGACAACAAGAAGGGAGAAGGAGCGACAGCAGAAGATGGCAAGAGAGGCAAGTGCAAAAAACGGAAATGGCAGGAACGGGCTGCAAATACAAGTGAGCAAGACGTCAAAGGGCAGATGGCAAGAATGGAAGGTGCGAAGGAGTTGGTGGCAACTTAATCAGCGCAGGCATGAGCGCTTTGAGGGCAGCAGAGGAAGTTGTGACATTCGACTTGTTCTGTGTTCCTTTTATTCTTTTTTATCCCATCTTCGCTATAACTCTTTTACGAACACTTTTTTCTTCAATAATCCTACTCTTTTGCATCTTTTCGTCCCTTGCCTACAATGATATTGCTCCCGTTCCTTTTTCTTTCTGCACGTAAGCGAAATGTTCGCTGTAGTAGTGTTTCCTGTGAGCAAGTGAGGAGGCCATAGTTCACAAGAATAAGAAAGGCACAAAAAGAATACGATGCCCTTTCAAGAAATGCCATCAAAGACATTTGGAGACATCTCAGACATCGAGTGACAAGCGCCAGACACATAAAGTGACAAAAAAGTGCCAAAAGAAAGCATCTGAGACATCCATTAACTTACGTGAGAAGAGACTTTGGCGTGGAAAAGGCGTTGTGGCAGCGCTGGAGCCTCGACCAAGTCCGCTACTGTAACGGCACAGAGACAGGCCCGCTAAAGGATCGCTACGAGATCGCTAAAAGATCGCTGGTCCCGCTGGTCCCGCTGGGAACACATTCCACGCGGCGGTCCTGGATCGACGCTCTGCCGTCTTCAAACGGTCAAACAGCGAGGCGTGCACATACTCGAGGATTGCCTATCATTAACACGGTATCCATTTGTCTGTCGTTTGTCCTTGTCGTATCGTGAGGCTCTGCGTTGGGCTCCGTGACAGCCCTCGAAGTCATTTTGCATTGGCTGAAGAAGCGTTGGGCTGCCCTTGCGTGCCCCTATCAGAATTGTGCCTTTTCTTGAGCACTGTTTTCTTAAGTCAAACTTGCTTCTTTTGGCTGCAGGCGCTTTTCTTCTTCCTTCAGCCTTTTGGGTCTGGACCAAAGCGGTCAAAATGGGCAAAAGACCAAAATACCAAAATACAGTCGTTCTTTCCCGCCCTAACCCGTCCAGTGCGCGCCTTGCGTCTGCCGCCGGCTGCTTGCCCCTGGGGCCAAGCTGCACCCCTTGCCGCCTGCGGACCGGTACTTTTCTTGACAATTGCATTCTGTAGCATGCCCTTACTTTACGGGGAGAGAGAAAAAAGCTGCACGCTTTCTGCCTTTCTCCTGCATGGCCGCCCTGCATGGACGGCTGGCATGGAGAACTTTTAATGGTTCGCGACAGATATCTCTTTATCTGGACGTGTCGAGACGCGAATAAGAAGAAAGAAAAACAAAAAGAAATAGAAAGAAAAAAACATTACGACCAGCTGACACCCTGCAGGACAAAAGGGACACGAGAGATGAAAGGTGCCTAGTGTAGCTATGAGAGCGGCAAATAGAAACAAGAGAGGAAACAAAAGTGAGTGCAGCCGAGCTTGCTGTCGTGTTTTGTTTAGACAAGCGCTCGGATACCCCCAGGCCTCAGACCTCAAAGCTTTCTCTGCGCCCAGGCCTATCCGCCAGCGGCAATTCCTTATTTTTGTTATTTTTATCTTTGGCAAAGTGCAACACGGCACTGCGGAGGCTTTTGCAAAACACATTTGTTTCGAAACGAAAGTAAGATGGTGCATGCATCTGGAAGGCTGCGATTTGGCAGATCCCAGCCTCTCGTGCCGTTGCATTACTTTCCCTTGTGAACTGTGAGGTTTAAGCATTTTGGCCGTCGATCGCTCGGTTGAACCTACGATAGAATGGAACTCTACCAGTTTAGGCAACGGGTATCTAAATGCATCTGTCAACTATCCTACTATCCTACAAATACGATAATATGTGCCACCTGGCAGCGTATTACTCCGTCGTATTGCACCAGCACAACCGCTTGTGTCGAGATTCCATATTGCGTGTCGCCAGAGGCTGAGCTTTACCGCCAGGTTCGGGCATTAACACAAACGCCTGGGCGGCTCGACGATCAGTGATGTCATCGCTAGCTGCAACCGCCCGAGGACCCAAAAAATTGGCGGGGCTGCATTGTGTGTCGAGGTCACGTGCCACTATCAACAACACTGACAGCATTGGGATGAAAGATTGTTGACCACGTAAAGCAGCTTAATCTTCCCGGAGATGGCCCAGAATTGCGCGTAGTCTCTCTAGAGCTTTTGTCCCAGCCGGCGGTTGTTCCGGGGGAGCGCTCTCGGACTGTTGCAGCTGGTCAATTTCCTCCCGGGCCTGGGCCACCAGCGGCGACAGCCCGCCCCAGACTTCGTCGTCGTAACGTGTGAGGACGCCGTGCCATTGATCCAGCCACTGCCGGTTGCTTTCGGGAGTGTGGATGAGACCCAAGGCAGCTTGTGTTTCTTGAGTTTTGACCGATGGGCCGCCCTGCTGCCTGTCTTCGTATCCTCCGCCGGGGCTCGGGCGAACGAAATCGGGGATGAAGTTGAGGACCGTGTCCCATTCGAGATGATTTGTTGTTGCCGCCTCCGAGTATTGCTGCTCGTTCTTGCTGTCGCCAAAGAGGGCACGCTTGAGTGCCCGGATCTCGTCCTCGGCCAGTTCAATATCGCCGTAGTCGGGCTCCTCTTCGGCTGGGCCGTCGACAGACAGCAGGTTGACCACATCGAGTCCGTCTATGCGTTCCTGCTCGGCCACGGCAGAGTATCGCTGGCCCTGTTGTACAGCCGTGGAGGTTGGTGCAAATATCTGTGCTTCTTTCGTGCGCGTCTGCGTCCACGCCGCTGGATTGGACCATGCTGCCTCCATTGTGGCATTGTCGAGACCGCCGTCATCCAAGCCGATAATGGGCTCGGCCGGCATGGACATGCCGATGCTGGTGCCATCGAGAAACTGAGAGAACGCCTCGTCTTGGGCTGTGGCATGCTGCTGTGCATGGCTACCAGCGGCAGGTCGAGAAGAGGCAAAATTAGGAAGAGCAGATGCGGAACCTTCGCCGGCCGCTGCGGCTGCCGACGGCAGTCCTCGGCTCGCCTGTCCGCCCTTGTCTGTCGAGGTCAGCGCAGCCAGGTCACCGCCACTTGGCCGGGAAGATACCATGTCCCGGCTAAGGCCCGCTGCCGACTGAGCTATCCGGGAGAACATTGACGGCGAGTCGTTCGATATCGCCGTCCGTGTCGACTCGGCATTTGTGTTGGCATCATCGTTGCCCGTCTCTTTGGCCTTTCCCTTGCCTTTTCCCTCGGCGATTGGTGGATCGTTTCCTGCCATTGTGTGAAGTTGGTGTCGATTGTCAATATGGTGTCGTTGGAATAAGGAAAACACAATGTTGGTTAAAAGAAAAAGGTACAGGACCTGTCCTGGCTAACACAGGACAAGAGCCAAGTTGACCAGTAGCGTGATGTCCCGGAGGATGGGAAGGAGTGGCGAGCACGTGAAGATCGATGGGACCTGTCACTGCTAAAAGAAGCAGACTAGTAAACGGCCAGGACCTGGACAGTTTCTGCCGCGTCTCACCAAAGCCAGGATTGACCTCCCACCATCGTCATCGATGGCCAAATGGAATAAGAAATGCAGCCTGTAGCGACGCGGGGAAAATATCCCGACTCCTGGCCAGTAGAAGAGCTATTCACGAGACAATTGCTTGCCATGCAAAGAGCATCGAAATCCAGGTTCTTGCTGCCCTTCTTTTTTTCAGTGAATTTTAACCGAGTGCTCGGTATGATGACTGCATCTGTACCTCCCAAGTTCCTCTTCGCAGCCAAGACACCAGAAGGAACCTCTTGGGTACCTACTCTCTGAGTTTTTTTTTTTAGCTCGAATGCTTAGGGAAGCCGCGATAAAGCTGTCACTGTCAGCTCTCCATAGCTGTTGAGCTTTCTTGTGCAACTAGTAGGTTTTACTGGTGCGTGGGCAGGCAATAGCTCTTATGCGGCAAGTTTCCCACTCTTTTTGCATATGCATTTTTTTTGGTTCTTTCTGTACTCAGTACGACGTGGTTTTCTATCGCTCTGTTGTCTTTTTACCCCGCACAAGCCCACCCATAATCCCAGCTCGCCCACTGCGCAGTGGTGTTTCGGTGCTGTCACAGCACTCTCACCATTCCCCTTCCAGGCCTATGGAGCTTCCCCTCGCTTGCATAACAGGGGGCTCTGACAGCACACCACCGTTCTGTAAAATTTCCTTGCCCCCTTCCCTTTCGGGCGCCCGGTCAGGTTCCCGCGCGCCTTCTGTGTTCGATGAACCCCCTCCTTGCTCTTGCCCTCGCCGCCAAAATCGCTGGCCTCGCCTTGCCGCTCCTGCCTCTCTCCCACCATCCCAGTAAATTATTGAGGAAGGTGCTGGTGCTGATATTTTTTTACCCTCAACCTGTTGCCTCTCTTGCATACATCGCCTTCTTTCAGACACAACACTTGCCCATCTTCCGCCATCTTTCTTTGTCCTGCCCGCCAGCCGACTTAGCCTTGTTTGTGTACACAATCCGTCTCGATCGCTTTTGGCTTCTTGTTTCTTTGCTTCCTTTTTTCCCTTTTCCCTCCCCTCGCCCTCATCACGTTTACCTTCCTCTCCCCTCCACAATCCCCCCTGTCTTGTTTGGACTGGCGGCTGTCTCTCAGGTCCATCTCCACATCATTTCATCGCCGTCCCTTTTCCCGTTTCTCTCTCTTCCCTCCCTCACCTATCTCAAACCGCGTCGTTGTGTGAGCTTTTATCCTCACCAACTTCACAACAACAACGTCAACGCCTACGCCATCCCAATCTCAATCCCAAACTGACCCTCAATCTCGCCGCCACATACGCTTCATCCCGATCACCGTCAGAAGAGTACCCGCCCTCGACGACATCAACCGCCCCCTTGGAACGCGTTCTCTCTCAGTCTCTGTCTCCCGATCCCGACTCACCGCGTACACCCAATACGCCAACCCCTCGCTATCGACTTTGACTTTGCTCCGGCCTGCCGTCTCTCATCGCGCTTTCTTGTCTTGCTCCTATCGGACTCCCGACCGCCTCGATATCTCCACAGCTCAGCTCGCGACAGCTTTCTTGTTTGCCGCCACACCGCCCACATAAAAAAGTGTATATCGATTCGGATTAGGAATCAGGACGCCTTCGTCAATTCTAGGTCGTGTCAACAGAAAGGTGCGATACCGCTCCCACCTTTGATCTCTTTTGTCTTGTCCTCCTTTTGCCTCCTCCTCCGTCTGCCTTTCCACACTTGCGTTCCCCCGTCGCAGCCTGCCTTCCCTGTCGTCCCTGCTATCCATATCCATATCCCATATCCATATCCCATATCCATATCCCATATCCATATCCCATATCCATATCCCATATCCATATCCCATATCCATAT
>WNYC01000006.1:233239-263336 GCA_021396375.1 Sporothrix mexicana
ATCCACCTCCTTTCTGTTGGCTCTTTTTGATCTCCGCATGCCTGTCCCAGACCCCCCTGCAAACAAACAAAACGAAAGAAGAAAGAAGCATATGCATTTGTCAAACCCAAAAAGACATACTTGCGGCCCACACTTTTCCACGTGTCTTGCATTTGTCGTCTTGCTGCCACGAGATCCCAAAACATTTTGTCACTCACTCCAAACATTGTCAAACTCAAACTTCAATACGCACCCTATCTGGTTGCTCAGCTTGACAGTTTCCCACCTCGACGTCCCGTCTCCAACCCCTGCCTTTCCACTAGTGTTTGTCGCGCGACGTCTTACCCAGTTTGAACCTGCTTCTTTTTCCATCTGTCAATCACGCTTTCATCACTCTCACTCCCATCCACCCCCAGCCTCGTCTGTCTTGCTTTATTGAACATCTTACTAAACAGCTTCTTGTCTCGCCGATATAGATCTTTCTTTGACACTCAATTTCGAATCCCGTCGAACTTGCTGACTCGATTCAGCCTCGCCCTTGGCCCTTGACTGCCCCGATAACCGATCGCGCGTCATATCCAGCTCTCGGCCCCCCAACAGACTCCCGTGATCAAAACAAGGGCAGTTCTACCGGCACCCTTCGCGAACCAGGCTTGGAATCATGGTGGAAGCAGAGGCGAACTCCCCTACGTGGAAGTTCACACAGTATGTGGCTCCCTTGCCCCCGTCTTCTTCCGTCCTTCGACCCCATTCCCGCCTGATATTTCTATTCATATCGCCCCTATCCCTTCCGCTCCATTCCCTGTGTCCTGTCACTCGGCCTTTTGCTTGCCATCTCTTTGTCCTCGACATACACGTCTTCTCCATTCTTTCACGCCCATCTTGGCCGCCTTTGATGCTGCCCGTATCTTTGTAGTCCATGATGGCTTCTCCCAATGCCCCTTTACCTCATATACTGCCCTCCTCTTGATTTTCGCCCGGGTTGTTGCGTGCAGCTACCCCACATGCACGAATTCCATTCAAGACATATCAATTTGCTGTTCTGATGAAGGTTCGACAAGGTGGAGCATATACTAACAGGCGTTCTCGCAGGTGCTTTGGCGACAAGGGAGATGTGGAAGATATCACGGAAGGTAGGTCCACCCCTGCAAGCAAAAGTCCAGGACGGCACCCCGCCAAATCCCTGCAGACCAAATGTGCTAACATGCTTGTCCATAGCCGATATCATCTCGACCGTCGAGTTCGACCACACAGGCAACTACCTAGCAACAGGCGACAAGGGCGGAAGAGTTGTCCTGTTCGAACGCAACGAAACTGTGAGAGAGCCTTACCTGCATACCTTCCAATTCTGGGCCGACGGAGGCAGCAATGACTAACAGGTGCTTTACCCCCATTTACAGAAGAAAACATGTGAATACAAGTTCCATACCGAGTTTCAATCGCACGAGCCAGAGTTCGACTACCTTAAGTCGCTCGAAATCGAGGAGAAGATCAACAAGATAAAGTGGTGCCGGCGGCAGAATGCCTCACATTATCTCTTGTCCACAAATGACAAGACGATCAAGCTGTGGAAGGTGTTCGAGAAGTCCCTCAAGGTGGTCGCCGAAAACAACCTGACCCAAGACCTGACACCCGGCGGTCTTGTTGCCGGTGGCGGCGCTCCCCGGGCGCCACCAAACGTGCGTTTCCGCAATGCTAGCGAGCTGAAGCTCCCGCGCCTCACACACCACGATACTGTTGTCGCTGCTGTACCCCGCCGGACTTACGCCAACGCTCACGCATACCACATCAACAGCATTTCGGTCAACAGTGATGGCGAGACGTTCATCAGCAGCGACGATCTCCGTATAAATCTCTGGAACCTGAACATCCAGGACCAGAGCTTCAACATTGTCGACATCAAGCCGGCCAACATGGAGGAGCTCACGGAAGTTATCACAGCCGCTGAGTTCCACCCGCAAAGCTGCAACTGGTTCATGTATGCCAGCTCCAAGGGCACCATCAAACTCGCGGACATGCGTGAGAGCGCGCTGTGCGACCAGCACGCCAAGTGTAAGTTTCTGCCATGTTGATCTTGCCATCGTCAATCCGCATATCCTAACGTGATCTGCTACAGTGTTCGAGCAAGAGGAGGATCCTCAGTCGCGCTCATTTTTCTCCGAAATCATCTCCTCCATCTCAGACGTCCGTTTCTCACACGATGGCCGCTACATCCTCTCCCGCGACTACCTGACCGTGAAGATCTGGGACGTCAACATGGAGCGGCAGCCGGTCAAGACAATTCCTATCCACGAGCACCTCCGGCCGAGACTCTGCGACACATACGAGAATGACAGTATCTTTGACAAGTTTGAGGTTGTTTTCTCGGGCGATGCCAAGAACGTCATGACGGGCAGCTACAACAACAACTTTATGATCTACCCAACCGACCCGGAGAAGGAGACTGAGGTTGTGCTGCAGGCAGACAAGTCGGCATTCAAGGCCAAGAAGGTCGGCGTGCCGACGCCTATCAACTCGTCGACCAGCCCGAACGCCAACGGCAAGAAGAACGGTTCGCGGTCGACCAGCCCTGCTGGCCAACAGCGGATGCGCAAGGAGACGGATGCAGACCAGATCGACTTCAACAAGAAGATCCTGCACATGAGCTGGCATCCGTTTGAGGACAGTATCGCCATTGCTGCTACAAACAACGTAAGTTTCTGCCCTCGTCTCAAGCATTTTATTGTTGTTCTCACCCCTAACACCTTTAGCTATTTGTCTTTTCCGCATTGTAGACAGTCCACCACCGTGGCGACGAGGCGGTGCAGCTCAACTTTGATTATGAAAGATGGGGATGGCGCTTGTCTCGTGACGTTTTCTTGTTTATGTTATATCTTAACTATTTTTTTATTCCATTCCCGTTTTCTTTTCATATCTCTTGACCATCCCACCATGCCTTAGTTTTGATCCATTGTCTTGACTTTTTTTTCCTATTTTCCTCTCTTCTCTTGACCATTTTCCCCTCTTCCTTTCTGATTTTCAACCTTTGCGTGTTTCTTTTTTAGACACAGAGATAGGCACACACTGGCATACATGTTCGCGGGAGGTAGGGCAGAAAAAGAAAGCATCCGGAGAGGCTTACATGGGGAAGAAGGCTCTGTTCCTGTTGAGTTGAGTTTTTTGTGTTATGTGATAGAAGTGAAGAGGAGGAAAAGACGTTGCAAGGCGCCAGCGGTGGCGTCGGCGTCGAGTGACGTCAGGTTAGGAGAAACAGAAAGCGGCCAGAGAAACGAGGCGACAGGGTGCGGGGCAGAAAGCTGGTTGGAGGACAATGGGTGTTGTTGTCCTTTTTATGTTTCTTTTTCGTCGTTTGCGTCCCCCTTTCTTTTTCTGCTTCTTTTTTTGAAGTAGTTTACGCAACGACGGACGGGAGCATGACGGAACAACAATGATATCTTGGCTAGAGATGGAAACGACGTGGAAGCTTCTGGTTCTTATTTTTTTTTATATTCTGCAAGAGGAACCTGGGGCCAACCGCGACGATTTGATCCAGACGATTCGGATGAGGAAGACGGATATTTTTGTCTTGTTAGCTGTAGATTCTATTACACCCATTGGAGACAGCGTCAACCAAGCAAATAAAAACAAAAAAGAATAAATCATTTACGATACTCGTGTCTTTAAAACAAATGTGTCTTACAACCACGGGCGCCATACACAATATGGTTTTATGTATCGACGTCTTTGGAAGTAGCACTCGATACGCAGTTTGATGTCCAGACCGACGAGTCTAAAGTGATGTGAACTCTCTCGCCGAAACAACAAGTCTAAATTCTCGTGAAATCCCTGTAGGGTCGTTTTCAAGTAACGGACGAGAGTGCCCGTTGTGTCGACTTGTCCGTGAACGGAGCCAGCCCTCTGTTCGTTCGGTTTCTCCTCCTCTCGCCAAAGCTCCTGCCCAATTAAGCAGGGGACGCCGCAGCGAATCGCAAGGTCGGAAAGTCACATTCCATCTCCTCATCTCTTCTCTCCAAAAACGCATACGACATAACCGTCCCCTCGGCCTTGCCCCAAATCTCCCTTCTTTTTTTTTTTTTTTTGCCTTTTTGCTCGGCCCGTCTAGGCTTAGGGGCTGATCTTAATCTCCAGATTGCCTACAGGGGGGGTCTTTCGTCTCCTTGAGCCCTTCTTTCTTACTTTTGTGAAGATACGTCGTAGACTACAGATTAATACGTCGTACTTGTCTAGAACGATCCCATGGTTCGGCGAGATGTCCGGACTGCAACGACGGAGGAGAGTGGTGGCCGATGAATGAAAGCGAAAGGATGGATGAACAAAACGCGAACACGGACACGGCCCGGCTTTCATTTTTATGGTCTGACATACATGTACTCCGTAGTTCGTCCCCCATGTGCCCCCTGTTTAAAATTGCCGACCATACAAGCAGGGGCATGACAAGGCATAAGAAGGGTGAAGTTTATTTCTTCTTTTCTCTATTCCGTGACTTGGAAACGTCTTGTATTTCCGTGCAATCCGAGCATGAAAATGCAGGCCATTGAATAAAAGAAACAAAAGACCGTCGAATATTGAAACAGAAACAAACACACGCCTTTAAGTGGTGTTTCTTCCCCTTACCCTTGGTTTAGCGCCCCCCTAACAGCGACCGGTTTGGGGGCTGTGTGCTGCCGTTTAAGCGCCTGTTCAGTGCCTGCTAGCGGATGACTTGGTGTGGACACAGGGCTGGACGAGATTGCGGCCGCAAAGGGCCCGGGACCATTGACCGCGCCTGCCGTCAGATCTCATGCACATCCTCAATGCTCATGCTCGTGCCGTGTTTCTCTCCTTCCCTCCTTATTTTCACGTGCGCTCCAATACCTGCAAGCTGCACGGTTCTCTCATCCCTTCTTTCTCACCGTAATCCGTATTACTTTTGTGAGATGTTTTGGCTAGCTATTTGACAGTGTCTGCCAGCCGGACTTTTCGGCGCGTGGGCTTGAGATCCGTCTCCACGTCACAAAAGCACATAACATACGAGTTTGTCAAAATTGGTTTGTTATTCTTATTTTCTGCAGCATTGTGCATTGTGGGAATACGGAAAACGCCGTTGAACTTTTATTCCAATTGGGCATGTGTCTTTTCGCTCGTTTTGGTGGAGTCGGCACTCTTCTTTTTTTTTTTTTTCTTCTGCTATTTTTTCATCTGCTCCATCGTCTTACACAACTTGTGGTCCTTGTGGTTTCTCGTGGTCCCTCCTTCCCTTTCCAACTGACGATGTGTCGTAGCATCATGGCAGTTGCCAATTGCCTTGCTATTTCAGTCCCATTTTCCATCGTATGGATCCAACTAACAAAACAGTCCGTACGAATATTTCCCCTCTGAGCATAGCCGTAGACCAGTCCAGTCCGGCAAAGCCAAAACAAAATGGACAGCACGGAAGCTCATATGCTCCGATGCTCCAATGCTCCAAAATCCTCATTTGATCCAATGAAACCGCTATTATTTCGTGCACCAAAAACTGCCCCTCTGCTTTTAATCAATCAATCTACAACAGAGTAATTCAGGTCTCCACTTTTTGCGATCCACACCTTCCGCGCCGCTACGTTTCCTTTTCTGTTTCTCAGGCCCGGCGGTGCGTTTCTTTCTCTCGCCTGGGCACTTGGTCTTGGCTTCTCGCCTCTTGGTCGCTCTTTCCTCAGATTATTCCTCCGTAGCCCGTAAGATGCTTTTGCGCTGGGCGGGCTGCCCCTATCCTTCTCAAGCGCAGCTTCCCTCCTCGCTCGGCACTTCCTCCTTTTGTCAGTTTTTTTTTTTTTTTTTTTTTTTTTTTTGGCTCTTTGATCTCACCAATTACGAGTAAGATGTAGCTAACGACCGTATTTCTTACTCGTGTCTGACCAAGGCCAGCTTAGCAAAATCGTCACCTTTTTTCTCATTAAAAAAATGAAGGCAGAAGCCAAAAAAAAGGCAGCAAAAAGACACATATTAGCAACACCCGTGCACCACCCACGCAGATTGACACGCGCGACCGCGCGCCGTGGAGATCCACTTCCCACAAATGCCCTTTCTCTTTCGCACGGAAGGGGACCCTCCCTTTCGGGGCTGTTTTAATTTTTCTCTTTTTTTTTCTTCGTTTCTGTTACTTTCTGAAGATCGCTGTGGATTGGCTCTCTTTTTCTCAGTATTGAGTACCTTCCTACTCAGAAACCAAACTGGGGCCATCTGGGCCGGACTTGCCTTGTGAAAGAGACAGATCCAAGGAGCCGCCGTCGCAAAAGGCAAAAAAGAAGCTCGTGCTTTTATTCTTCTTGGTCTTGCCTCTTTGCTGCAGGTACTGAGGTCCACCCCCCCCCCCCCTACCTTGCACCTACACTCCCCGAGCCTCCTTCCTTCCCCTTCTTTTGCCTTGTGACTGCCGAGCTGGCCACGATTGCCACGATTCGGCCCACGTTGGGAAAGAGCAGCCGTCCGATCTCTCTTGCTCTGGCACTCTATTGGCCTCCTCTCCTCTTTCCTTGGCTTCCTCTCTTGTCGCTCAACCCGCTGCCTTCTCTCTCTCTTCGTCGACTCCCCCTCTTCCTTCTTTCCTGCTTCTCCTTCCTTTCCTCTTTCGTTCTTTCCTTCTTTCGCTCCCTTGCCCAGCTCGCCCTACCCCCACCACCGCCAACGACCACCACCGACCGCGAAACAACGTTCTCTTGTCCATCCTCCCTTCACGTCCACTTGGCCATCTTGCCCTACCAGCCGTCCACCACAAAAAGCATCGTGCTCTGTATACACAGTCCTCTCGTTGAAATCCAGTATTTCGCACCTGTTAGGAAAACCAGCACGGCAACCCGACATACCCGGCATATCCAATACCAACATCAGTCCCGGCTCTCTGCCAGCAAACATATCCCAGCACGACCGCATATCAAGCATAGACCGACCTACGCCGTGGAACGTCCACACGAATTGCGCCTCCGCCTACTTCCATTGGCTCTGCCCCTCTCGAGCTACCTGCCTCCTCCAACTCCAAACGGCCAACTTTATATTGACTGCCATTGATCTCGTCACACCCAAACGCACCTTCTCCTCAGCCGTCGAACCAACAGACACGACCAACATACGTGCCGCCAGCCTACCCGAGCTTAGTTTGCAACCACGTCCGACCACATATATACCGACCCGGCACACCATCTACAATCTTCTCTTGACGGCGAACTGAGAAGCAAGAAGCGCATGCAGGAAGAAAGAAACCGAGAACTACACCCCCGTCCCCGTTGACCCCAAAACACCGTGTAAATGACAAACTCCAACGCCCGACGCCGCCAAACTTCGCATAAGCCCCCGAAACATGTGGCCACCGCGCCGGGACCTCGAGTAATCAACGCCGCACCATCGCTGGAAAAGGCCGAGATGTATGGTGTCAACGACGACCGGACCGTGTTCTCACGGGCCATGGCCCTCGCCGGCCGCATCTTCATCGAGACCATACCCCAATGGCTGACCATTGGCGCCATGCTCGGCCTCATCTTTGGCGGCTGCTGCTCCAATGTCTTTGCGCTCGAGGCCATCATCAAGGTCGAGCCCGCCAGTGGTACGTCTTCGCTTGCAGATGCGCCCTAACCAGTACCCTGCTAATAACCCCCCAGGCACACTCCTTACGTTCACTCAGTTTCTCTTCGTCGCAATCACCGGCTACGTCTCCCAATTCGATGGCGACCGTCCGCCATTCTTTATCCGCCCGAACAAAGTCCCGCTCAAGCGCTGGCTGATCAACATTATCCTGTTCTTCAGTATAAACGTCCTCAACAACCACGCCTTTAGCTACAACATCTCCGTCCCCGTCCACATTATACTGCGCTCCGGTGGCAGTATCACGACCATGATCGCCGGCTTCCTGTACGGGAAGCGGTACTCTCGCATCCAGATCATCGCCGTCATATTGTTGACGGTCGGTGTCGTCATCGCTGCCTGGTCCGATGCCCAAAGTAAGGGTGTCGCCGAAGAGGCCGCCGAGGGTAACGTCCAGTTTATTACTGGTCTTTCCATCTTATTCATTGCCCAGGTCCTCTCGTCGATCATGGGCCTCTATACCGAGGAAACCTACAAAAAGTACGGCCCGCAGTGGCGCGAGAACCTCTTTTACTCGCACCTGCTGTCTCTGCCGCTCTTTATTCCTTTCCTGCCGTCCCTCATCCGCCAGTTCTCCAAGCTCGCCAACAGCGCACCCCTCTCCCTGCCCTTCCTCGACGCCGCCGCCAGAACCGCCGCCGATGTCGCCAAGCGCTCTGGCTCCGTCGACGGTGCCGACGCCGCCGTTGCCGCCGGCCTCCGCGAGAGCGTCGAACACATCTACATCCCGAGCCAGCTCGTCTACCTTGTTCTCAATGTCCTGACGCAGTATGCCTGCATCCGCGGCGTCAATCTGCTGGCCGCCGCCTCGTCGGCTCTGACCGTTACCATCGTGCTCAACATCCGCAAACTTGTCAGTCTACTATTCAGCATCTGGCTGTTTGGCAATGTTCTGTCGCCCGGTGTCCTCATCGGCGCCATCATTGTCTTTTCCGCCGGCGGCCTCTACTCATTCGACGGCAAGAGGAAACCGGCAGCGCGGCCGCGGGCCGTCAGTGTCAAGGTCGGTTAGCGATCTCTGCCCGGCCTATGCAGGAATCTAGACCTGTGGGAGAGCCAGGGTCGGCTTTCTGCGGTTTTGTGCTGTTTGTTTCTTTTTTCTTCATTTCTCCCCCTTTTTTTGCTTATTTTTTATACTTTATACATTTATGACGGACACAGTATTTGCCAATAGCTGGGACACACACAAGAGAACCAACTCTTGTACATATGCTGTCGTTTCAATGACCCCCATAGAGGACATAGAAAGGGTACTACCAAATAAATTACAGATTATTTTTACTCCTTACTGCTATTTTGCTCATTATGCTCATTTCGTCCCAATCCGTGTTAGCAAGTCCAAGTGGAAGGTTCGCGGGGGCAGTTCCGTAGCTTCATCACGATGTGTCGTGACGGCTTGTGCCTGAGATCGAAATCGAACTTTGATAGCGTGATAGGGTGGGCAAGCGAATTAAGCTTTTGCTCTGCCGCTAGCGCACGATTGCGCCTTCCCGGCTGGTCGGGTTGTGTTGGTTGGCTCTAGAAGCCTGGAAGCCTTTTGAAACTAACAGCCTCAAAACTCAAAGCCCTGACAAAAGCGTCAATCCTGCTTCATACTTTGTAATGACCAGGAATAAGCCGCTTGTTGTCTCGGTTTTTCTTCTTTTTCATCTTTCTGAAGACTCATTTGTTCAGCCCCATCGTATTGACACAGAACCTCGTACTGCCCTTTCCTCGGCCTTTGTCTCGCTCCTTCCCTCGCAGGTTCTGCCTCCTGCCTTGGAGTGCAAGCTGCAGCGCACTAAATCGGAGCATCCACAGGAACAGCATGGGCCGCTATTACTTTACACCGAGAAACGACGTCACAGGTCGCTCCTTCCCCGTCGAGTCATGTTGGTTGAGCAGTGAAGTATCTTGCCTCAATGCACTTACTCTTTGCCAATCCTTCAATGCGATAGCAATAATGAATTCTTATCATACTTAAAACAAAGGTATCTGTCTAATCATCTGGCGGCTTTTTTATAAGACTATTTTTAGTTCACGTTTTTTTTGTTCTCTTGGTCGTTGGGCCAAAGACGGCCGAGACAGTTTCCTTGGTTGGCGCAGATAAAAAAAAACGTTTGAGCAACAGGGGAGGAACGACCATGCTAAAGCTGCCTCCCCCACCACAAATACCATCACAGGCCCTAATCTTCTTTCTGCTACTGCCAATATTTCCCCCCATTATCTCCAATTTTTGGGTCCTTGTCACTTCCTCAGCCAGCAACACCAAAAACAACCAGTCGCGAGGTAAGGGGCGGACGACTACTCACCGTTCACCCCCTCTCGAGTCATCTGCTCTTGCCTTCCAACGTCCTACTCTGTTACTCCATACCTTCCCATTTGTCGGTGTATGCTTGTCAACGAAGCAAATCAACACCCACACCTCTGATTCGACAACTTCGCTCCTTCTCGTTTCGCTCTTTGTCAACTATCCCGCCCCCATCTCGACTCCGACCTGCTTTTTTCCGACCTCGACCAACTGCTTGTCCTTCACTCAACAAAACAGAAAGCGGCTGGCCGTCTGCCACGCCCAACCACCATCCAGCCATGTCCGGTACGTCTCTGGTGTTGTGAACCCCGAAGCCCCCAGGTAGACGCTATGTTGTGTCTCTATCCCGTCTTTTCCCCCGCTATTTGACTCCATTGTCTCATCTCCAAACACATTTGGTATTACACGGAATGAAAGAAGGCCCAAAAACTAACTCTTGACCTTTCTGTCTCCCTTTTATAGCCTCTCGCCGAACCCCCGCCTACGCAGACGCGCCCGGTGACCTGGCTGCTTCTCGTTCCACCTCCAACTCCCCTCCCATACTCGGCCGGCCCCTGAACGATTCCGACGGCGACTACGACGAGCTCGACGACGAGCAGCATACGTATCTTGACGAGGAGGACGAAGACGGCCGTAAAGAAAAGAGACATCCCCGTGCAAGCTTTAGAGTGGGCGGGGACATTACTCCCAGCGACGAGAAGCTGGCGACTAGCGGCGGGCTCGAAACGTCCTCGGATGATACAGACGAGGTCTCTGCTACTGTCACCGCCACTGCCGTCCTCCAGGAGGGCATGTTGCCACGCGACATGCCGAAACGCAGCGCCTTTTATGACCCGGTTGCCGACCGTCAGATGAGCCAGAGCGACGCCAAGCTGTTCTACCAGCTGAGCCAGCTCGATCTGCAGAAGCAACAGCAGCTAACGCCGGCTGCAGCCAGCCCTATTATCACCGGAGCCAATGGCGACGCTGCCGGTCTGCCACCACGCTCGCCCCTTGGCAGCAACGCCCTGCCTCGTCCACCGACGTCTGGCGGTGCAGGCCACCATGGCTTCAGCTCTGGCCCTGCCGATGCGCACGATGGTGCGTCGGTCAGTCTCAGGGCAATCGATGGTTCTGTCTTGGGAGGCAACGAGGGTGGTGCTACGGGCGTGGATGCTGGCCACGATATCTTCAGTGCAGGCCTGACTTCGGGGGCTGCTGTTGGAGCTGCTGCTGCTGCGGCTGCGGCTGGAGCTTCCGGTCTAAGCGTTGGCGAGCCGGAGGGCATTGGCAGCACCTCATATGCCGATGCCGACCCACAGATCACATCAGAGCTCACGTCCATCTTCAAGAACATCCAGAAGATTATCGACCTGCGCCACAGGTACATCCGTCTCTCGCTGCAGGGCCCCATGGACAACCCCAAGGATGACCCCAGCTGGGTTATCTATCCGCAGCCACCCGAGCCAGTTTGGCAAGCAGACCAGGATGCCTCCGGAGCTACCGCCAATGGAACTCGCGCACCTAATAGCGTGAACAACAGCCTTGCTAACAGCATGGTCCTGCCTCAGCAACAACAAACCGACGTGCCAAAGAAGCAGTCGAAAAAGCGGAAGCCGGGCCAGGATATTGGCGAGGACTTTGACATGGAGGACCTCAATCCCCTCCCAGGCGAGAGCGAGTTGACATACCGGCTGGATGACAGCGGCGTGTACCAGGTCTTTGAGAATGATAAGGCAGCGGCAGCCGACACACCCATCATCAGCGTGCCAACACTGCGCGAGTTCTATATGGACCTAGAACCCATCCTTAACGTGTCGGCAGATGGTCCGAGCAAGAGCTTTGCATACCGCCGGCTCCAGTACTTGGAGGGCAAGTTTGGCCTCTACACTCTGCTCAACGAGTACCAGGAGACGGCCGATACGAAGCGTGTGCCGCATCGTGACTTTTACAACGTCCGTAAAGTCGATACTCACGTTCACCACTCTGCCTGTATGAACCAGAAGCATCTGCTGCGCTTTATCAAGAGCAAGATGAAGAAGTGCCCCGACGAGGTCGTGCTTTTCCGTGATGGCAAGCACCTCACGCTCGCCGAGGTCTTTGAAAGCATTAACCTCACAGCCTACGATCTCAGTATCGATACGCTTGATATGCACGCCCACAAGGACACCTTCCACCGCTTCGACAAGTTCAACCTCAAGTACAACCCGATCGGCGAGTCGCGTCTGCGTACCATCTTCCTCAAAACGGACAATGACATTGAGGGCCGTTACCTTGCTGAGATCACAAAGGAGGTCATCTCTGATATGGAGTCTAGCAAGTACCAGATGGCTGAATGGCGTATCTCAATTTATGGCAAGTCCATCAACGAGTGGGAGAAACTGGCCGCCTGGGTCGTTGACAACAAGCTCTTTTCGCACAACGTGCGTTGGCTCATCCAGATCCCGCGTCTTTTCGACGTGTACAAGGCGACCGGTCTCATGGAGTCTTTTGAACAGGTCATCAAGAACGTGTTTGAGCCGCTCTTCGAGGCGACCAAGAACCCACAAAAGTATCCCAAGCTGCACGTCTTCCTCCAGCGTGTTATTGGCTTCGACAGCGTCGATGACGAGAGCAAGGTCGAGCGCCGCCTCTACAAGAAGTTCCCCGTGCCCAAGGCCTGGAACTCGGGCCAGAACCCGCCATACAGCTACTGGATCTACTACCTGTTTGCCAACATGGCCACGCTCAACGCCTGGCGCAAGCAGCGTGGCTTCAACACGTTTGTGCTGCGGCCGCACTGTGGTGAAGCCGGTGACAGCGAGCATCTCGCCGTGGCACTACTGTGCTCTCACAGTATCAGCCACGGTTTGCTGTTGCGCAAGGTCCCTCTGCTCCAGTACATCTACTACCTCGAGCAGATTGGCATTGCCATGTCGCCCCTCAGCAACAATGCTCTGTTCTTGGCTTACGAGCGCAACCCGTTCCACCAGTACTTTAAGCGAGGCCTCAACGTTTCGCTGTCGACCGACGATCCACTGCAGTTTGCCTTCACCAAGGAGCCGCTGATCGAAGAGTACGCCGTGGCTGCGCAGATCTACAAGCTGAGCCCCGTCGACATGTGCGAGCTGGCCAAGAATTCCGTCGTGCAGAGCGGTTACGAATTCTCGGTCAAGCAGCAGTGGCTCGGCGCCGACTTTTACAAACCCGGCATTGCCGGCAACACCATGGTCAAGACCAACATCCCCGACCGGCGGCAACACTTCCGCTACAGCACCTTGAGGGAAGAATGGCAGATGTGAGTTTCCCGTACCTTGGAGTCTTAACCCTTCTTACGATGCCCGTACTAACCCACGTAGGATCGAGAAATATACGCAGGCAGCTCCCGCTAGACCATCCGAAGACAATGTTGCCAGAGTGGTCGAGAGCGCCACTGGTCCTGCTGTTGCACCTGGCTCGCCTTCGTTGTCGCACAAGACGTCGGCCACGGCCAATATGCCCAACTCCCCAATCCCAGGCGCAGCAACTGGCCCTGCCACCGGTCCAACCTTTGTCTCTTTGCCGGCCGCCGCCCACTCTGGTCCTCTGCCGACCGAGCACCTGGCCAGTGCCTCGACTGGTACACTGAATGCAACGACTGCAGGCGCAGTAACCCCGACTCTGGGTGGTGGCGGCGCATTAAACACTGTTACTTCCAGTGGCCAGATTCTTGCATCACCGCTGGCCCTCTCTAGGGAAAGCACGTGGCCGGGTGATGTTTCCGCGGGATCAGCTACCGGCTCAGACCCTAGCGTCCATTTGTCCGGCACCGAGCCGCGGTACTTCCCTGGTGTCGCAACGCGCAGCCAACGCCGTAACAGCATCCGCAAGAACTCGTACCACGAAATGGACGACGGCGCCGTCACGGGATCTGGCAACCGCCTCAGAAAGACTAACAGCATCGAGGCTCCCGAAGAAGAGGAGGACGCTGAGGATGAGGCATAAGCCTGGAGGGCGGCTTCAAGTTTACAACGATGAGCACCAACATGGAATATGACGTTTGAATTGTGTAGCGTTTCTTTTCCTTACTAGACCGGGCTTTGTTGATTTTATATGCGTTTTAGGCGGGCAAATTGGGACACAGGAGGGCATGCAAATGCCTCCTTTTCAACAGGGCGTCAAGAAAATAAGATTAAATGTTGAAAACAAAATCTGCCAGCTATCTGTGCAGTCTGTACTCCGTACTATTTATGTTATCGCGTGTAACCTTTGTTGTGCGTAACCTTTCTTTTGCGGAACAGCTCTCTGTGTAAATGTGAGGTTGCAGTCACGTGTGCCACATCCACTGTGAAGCTTCCAGACCTGAATCCTGCCCGCCGTCGCCATGCATGCACCATTAATTCCACACCACAGCCGAGCACAGCTAGCGCCACAGCCACCGTCTTTTTGTCACTTTCGTCCCTTCTATCACCCTTTTGGACCATCTCATCTGCACGCCCAGCACACGCCTAGCTTTTTGGCCTTCTATGCTTTTCCAGTCTTCAATCCAACTCCCTTACCCCACTTCTGCAGGCGACTATGAAGTCACGTCTCGGCGGATGGCGCCCTCTTTTTTGAGATTGGAGACTGCTAAAAGCATTTTAGCATCAAGATTTTAGTGGCGCGGTAGCAGCGAAATACGGACAGTAGCGGCGCTACACAGTCTAACAGTATGTATTACGAGTCTGTGGTGCGTGGTCGTAGACTCATGGCCTACCGGCCTTGATTTTAGCTCTCTCTTTTGCCCGGCCGCGCTTTCCCTGTTGATTCTCTGTTGGCTGTCGCCTTGTGGGAGTGAGAAACAGGGCCACCCGCAAGCCTAACGTTAGGGGGAAGGCACCACCCTCACACTCTCTGGCACTGTGCGAGCACACCCAATTCGATTCCTCTTCCGCCGCCCGCGCCTTCCCTCTCTTTCCTCTCGCTTGCTCTGCCTCCTTTCCATCATCAAACCTCATACCCACCCACCTGCACTTACCTCTGCACCTTCCCCTGCCCTTTTTGCTTTCTTCAACAGGTGCATCCTGTTTCTTCCTCGTATCACCAGCTTTTTGCGTCCTTCTTTCTTCCTCACTTTTTGGTCGCTTCGCAACCCCCTTTTGCGTTTGCCGAATTGCACAACCCCCGATCCCGGCACGGACTTGGACTGCGCACGCACGCACCGCATACAGCAACTCGAGCGAAAGGACGATCTCCTTTTTCCTTGTCCTTTTTTGACCATTACTGCTTTCGATATTTCTCTCTTTTACAACTTATTTCTTACAAATTGGAACAACCGTCTCCAATCGCCCCCATTATCGTTACTTGTGAGCTCCCCCTCTCCAAACCTCGTTCCTCTGTCCTCTCGATCTTCAGTCGTTGCACCCGGTGGAAAAGGACCCTTCATTCCGGTCTGCCTGCTTTACTCGGCTTCCTGCAGCTTTCCTTCGTCATCGACCCAGCCTCTCTCTGTTCTCGACCCTTCGCCTCTTTTCCTCTGAACCTCTTTACCTAAACTACATTTGTTCAATCCGATCGCACAAACTGCCAGCCCTAGGCACAGAAGGCCTTATTTTTTGCGACTGTCGCGACTGTCGCACTGTTTATGCTGACTTCAGACTGTTTAATGCCAGCCTCCCACCTGAAACGAACCTTTTGGGCAACGAATTGCTTTCCTGCCAAACCCACACCCATCCGCACTTCCGGCGATCAGGCTTCGTTTTCAACTCTCCTTCTCCTTTTCTTATCGCCAGCAGCTTTTTAATGAAAGCGAATCTTCAAGTTCTCGAATTCGGGCATCGCATCCCCACCCCCTTTTCCATCTCACGTCTTAGTATGTCCACGTCGACAGGCCATCGCTAGATTACGACGACGACAAAAACCTTTGGCAATAGGAGAGGGTGCATCCATCGACGACAGCACCTCGCGTTCCTTTGTCGCCTCCTGCCGAACAACCGAGCAACGCGGCATTTTCTCCGAGCAGCAGCTTTAATTTCTCCCCAACCTTCCGGCCGAGTTCTGGCCTCCCCGGGGGTTCCGCCCCTATTCCCTAACACCACCCATCTCCGACGACCTTCCTTGCGCGGCTCCGCACCCTCCGCACATCATGGGTTTCGTCGGTATCTACAAGGCCATCTACGACTACACGCCTCAGTCGGAGGGTGAGCTGGCCATCACCGAGGGCAGTCTGCTCTACATCCTCGACAAGGATGGCGGCGATGGCTGGTGGAAGGCCAAGAAGAAGGCTGGCGGTGACGACGAGGACGAGCCTGAGGGCTTGATCCCCGAAAACTATGTCGAGGAGGTGAGTCCAAATTAACTCGGAGCTCACATGCCACGCCGATGCTCTATCGATATCCATGCGTCGATCCATGTAAACAGCAACTAACGTAATTTCCCGCTATAGGCACAACCCATTCGCCATGCTCGCGCACTCTACGAGTACACAAGACAGACCGACGAGGAGCTGTCTTTCCCCGAAGAGGCCAAGCTGGCCATCTACGACACCTCCGATCCGGACTGGATTCTCGCAGGATACGAGAGCGACTATGGTTTCGCGCCTGCCAACTATATTGACATGGACGGTACTGCCGCCGAGGCAGAAGAGGAAAAGCCCGAGGCCGCCGAGCCGCCGCCGCCTGCCCTTCCGTCACGACAGGTCGTTGCTGAGGAGGACGACACCCCGAGCCCTCGCTTGCCTCCCCGAGGTCCTCCCAGCGAACCGAGCAGCCCCAACGCAAACTCGGCAGCAGCTGCAGCACTCGCCAACGTCCTGGCCGGCCGTTCCGCGGCACAAAGACCGGCCACCCCTCCTCCCTCGTTGCCCGACCGCCCTCGCTACATGTCAGACGACGCATCAGAAGGAGAAGACCCGCTTTCGCCGCCACTGCCGACACGGCCACGGCCCCAGGCACACTTTGATGACGGCGAGCCATCGCCATCCCTGCCGCAGCGGAGCAATACCAACAACTACGGCAGCTCTAGCAGAAACAACGGCTACGATGACGAGGAGTCACACCAACCGAACACTTTAAGTCCTGGCGGTTTCCACCTCTACAACATCTCCGAGATGGTGTCCGTTATGGGCAAGCGGAAAAAGATGCCCACGACTCTTGGTATCAACCTGAAGACGGGCATCATTTTGATTGCACCCGAACGGTCGCAAGATGGCCCTTCGCAGGAGTGGTCTGCCGAGAAGATGACGCACTACTCGCGTGAGGGCAAACATGTGTTTATGGAACTCGTGAAGCCTAGCAAGAGCGTCGATTTCCACGCAGGTGCCAAGGACACGGCCGAGGAGATTGTCAGCGCACTCGGTGAGCTTGCCGGCGCCGTTCGCGCAGAGGGTCTGCGTGAAGTCATTCTCGCAGGCACGGGCCACGAGCTTAAGAAGGCCGTGGTGCTGTACGACTTCATGGCTCAGGGTGATGATGAGGTCACAGTGGCCACGGGCGACGAGGTCATTGTTCTCGACGACCAGCGCAGTGAGGAGTGGTGCCAAGTCCGGCGTGTTAAGAACGGCAAGGAGGGCGTCGTGCCTCTCAGCTACGTTGAGGTGACCGGCACAATCACATCCGAAATCCCCCCGCAGCCGGTATCCTCCGGAGGCCACCACTCACCTGGGCCTAGTTCGCCCACTGTCAACACTGCTCCTGCCATCTCGACCTCCATGGCCACGATCGGTGCCCGGTCGACCGTCAAGCAAAACCGGTTGGACGAAGAGCGCCTGACACGCGACGCCGTTCGCGCAGCTGTCCGTGACGAGTCAAGACGAGCAAACGAGGTAGGCCACGGCGTGCATCCGCCTGAGAGGCGCAGCAGTTTACTTGCAACGAATATTAATGGAGGTGAACAGCAACGTAAGAAAGAAAACGGCAACGGCCGCTCAAGCAAAGCCAGTACGTTTAGACTCTTCAAAGCATATAGTTTGATAAGCATCTCGCTAACCGTATAGAACCCGATTCGTCCAAGGTCCGGACATGGACCGACCGGACCAAGTCGTTCAGCGTCGATGCGCAGTTCCTGGGCCTTAAGGACGGTAAGATCAACCTGCACAAGATGAACGGTGTCAAGATTGCCGTGCCCGTGGCCAAGATGTCGATCGAGGACCTCGAGTACGTCGAGGCCGTGACGGGCATCTCTCTGGACGAAGATAAGCCTCTCTCCAGCATGAAGCGCAAGTCCCAGATCCAGCATCAGCACGACGAGTCGAACAACTCGTCCGGCACCAAGGTTGGCGCCTCGATCGAGCCCAAGAAGTCCGACTACGACTGGTTCCAGTTCTTCCTCACCTGCGAGGTCGCCGTTGGCCTTTGCGAGCGGTATGCGCAGGCCTTCGTTAAGGACAACATGGACGAGAGCGTGCTGCCCGACATCAACGCCAGCAACCTCCGTACTCTTGGCCTCCGCGAGGGAGACATCATCAAGGTGATGCGGTTCCTGGACGGCAAGTACAACCGCAACAAGAAGGGCGGCGACGAAGCCGGCGAGGGCGGTCTTTTCTCGGGCCCCGGCGGCACTCTCCGGAACAACACGCGCCGTGGCCGTCCGACGCCCACAACCCAGGCGAGCGACGTTGTCGATGCCAAGGCCTTCTCGCAGCAATCCGGCGACGACAGCACCGCCACAAACGGCAACCGCGTGGCATCTCCCGTCTCTCAGACCCCGACAGAAAGAGTGGCGCCGCCTCCCAAGCAGGCCCCTGCGGCTGGTGCTGGTGGCGGTTTCGACGACGATGCCTGGGATGTCAAGCCCTCTCGGCAGCCCGCTCCCGCCGCGCAGCCAGAACGTCCCGCGTCTGCCCAGCCTGCTCCCGAGCCCACGCCCCCACCACCAGTTGCAAAGCCAACTGCTGCTCTGACTGGCTCCATGCAGGAGCTGTCGCTTCTTTCTCAGCCCCTGCCGGCCGAGAAGCTCAACCCCATCCCGCCTCCTGCCATTACACTCCCCGCGACAGCAACGCCTGCTGTGTCTCTACCTACTGTCCAGCAGCAGCAGCAGCAGCAGCAACAGCAGATGCCGGGTGCCTCGCCTGCCATGTTCGCCGGTCTCGCCCAGCAGCAGACGGGCATCCAGGGCTTGAACGGCCTGCAGCCACAACAGACCGCCGCGTCCTTTGCACGAGCACGGCCCATGGCCCCGCAGTACACACAGGGTCAGGGTGGCCTTCTGCCCCCGCCTCCCTCGCGCCCGCTGTCGGCGCCGCAGTCTGCCCAGCCAAGCGCATTCAGCCCGCCGCCATTGCAGCCGCAGATGACGGGTGTGGTGACCGGCCAAGTGGCGCCAGTGGGCCAGAGCCTCAACGACATCACCCAGGCACGGATGCAGCAGCAGTACCAGCAGCAGATGCAACAAATGATGGCCCAGCAGCAGCAGCCCCAGGGTATGATGCCCATGGTGACGGGCTTGCCCATGCAACAGCAGCCTCAGCCCACCGGCTTTGGCATGCCGGGCCAGCAGTTCATGCCGCCGCAGCAGAACCAGTTCGGCCAGCAGGTGCCCATGCAGATGCAGCCCACCGGCTTTGGCGGCAACCCCAGCCCCTTCAACAACCCCGGTCAGCCTCAGCAGCAGCAGCAGTTCGGCGGCGGCTCGCTCAACTCCATGCTGCCGCCTGCCCTCGAGCCCCAGCGGACGGCCATGCCCACACAGCAGCAGCCTATGCAGCCTATGCAGCCGCAGCCGACGGGCCCCTTCACCCAGGGCTTTGGCAACCACGGCATGGCCCCCACGCCGGCACCCCTTATGCCTCAGCAGACCGGCCCGCCGCCACCTGTCCGTTTCGGCGTGACGGAGGAGACCAAGAAGCTGGTGCCCCAGGCCACGGGCCGCCGTGCCAACCTCTCAGCAGCGAGTAAGTCAACACCCCTTTTGTACAGAGATATAATTGTGTTCCAAAGCTAACAACCTGTACAGCCCCGGACAACCCGTTCGGTTTCTAATCGCCGGTTTCCGCCTCTCTCTTTGTCCCCTACCTTTGATTTTCATAGGGTGATTATGGGTGATTGATGTTTCTGTTTCAGCAGGCGTCGTCTTTTTCGTGTTTTTCTCCTCTATCAACCGCCACCCCTTCTATCTCTTCCTCCTCCTCCTCCCCCCCTCCTCCACCACCTTTCCCTCTTTTGATGCTCCTGTATCGTCTTCGATCCTTCTTTTTTTGGTTTTTGATTACTGGTTTAAACGTTTGTATTATGTTTTTTCTGCTTTGTTCTTCGTTTTATCTTTCTCTTTTTTGGCTTCCTGTCTTTCCTTTTCGTCCGCCCTCCTGTTTGCCTTCTTTTTCAACTTTCTTTTTGGACAAAACTAGAGCATCAACATCGTATATAATTCTATCTCCATACATAATAACAAATCACTTCCTTAAACGTATATCATTGTGGTAGTGACACATTTCTTCGAATGCCCGGTTCGTATGACATTAGGAGAGAAATACGTGACCTTTTGTTTATATTGTAGATTTTTCGAAGTTTTTACCGGTTATTCTTGACTTTTATTTCTAGTTAATTTTTTTGAGCATAAAAATATATACAGATATATAAAAATGTCAAATGGGGAATAAATATGAGAAAAAAATAAAACCGTGCTCGAATTGTAAGCCATATCAGATTCGTTTTAGATGTCAATAGTAAAAGAGGCGATAAATTAAAACAAAATAAACAATAAATACCGCTCTATCCAGACGCAGTCCTTCCGTCTTCATGAGAGTCATAGACAAAAAGAAGAAATAGATAAAAAAAAAAACAGAGAGAAGAAATTTCCATCACTGGCCAAGCCAAGATTGGCCACACTCGGCTTATGTTTAACAAAAAGCGTCCAAATGGCATGCAATGCAAATCGCGAATAAATAACAAGCAACGCTTGTTCTCCAATCCAGAAAAAGATAGCCGTAAAAAACAACCATAGTGTTGAAGCAATTCCCACACAGAGCAGAGGAAAAACATCTCACCGCACGCACAAACGCAGAAAGTTCGCAGTATATGATCCACTTTCAAAACGCAACCTCACAAACTGTTCTCCCCCCAGGGTTCTGTTCTTTACTGAACTTCGGTCAGGTCGTCCTTGACGGGGATCAGCTCCTCGACGGTGGACCGGAAGCGCGCAGTGGAAGCGTCAATGGCTGCCGCACCGCTAGCGACGGCAGATGGGATCTTGACGGGCGCCTCCCTTTCCTTCTTGCCGGCGGCGGCGGCCGGAGCAGGCTCGAAGCGCTTGCGCACGGCAGTAATCATCTTGAAGAACCAGTAGACGTTGAGGGAGTTGAGGGTAATGTTGCTTGTCACGTAAAGCACAAAAAGCCAGAGAGGGATAGGCCCCGCGTTGGCGTTGACAGCACGGATCGAGGGGTCGTTGAGAGCGGACGGGTTGGCGACCCACTCGGCAGTGGGGCCGTCCCAGACGGCGTTCCACATGTCGCGGTAGACCCAGGCGGACATGTAGTTGCCGTAGATGAGGCGGCACGAGAAAAAGGTGAACAGCAGGGCAATGCCGTTGTAGAGCTGGGCGCGGGAGCCGGTCATGCCGAGTTTGTCAAAGAACCAGTGGGCGTTGAGGAAGGGCGTCGAGAGCTCGTACAAGATAAAATTGCAGCCGTAGTAGTTGAGGAACGGGCGGAAGCCAAAGCTGAAGACGGCGAGGGCGCTGACGGCGTGGGCGAGCAGGCCGGGGCCGAAAACGTTAAAGTTGAGGAGAGTGATGATCAGATCCCAGAGGAAGTAACCGCAGGCGAGAGCCGAGATCATAGCCGGTGTGCCAATGTAGCCGTAAATGCGCTCCTTCCAGTCCTCGTCCATGTTCTTGCGCTCCTGGTCGACAAACATGCACCACAGGGCCAGAGCGTTGATCAATAAGCTCTGGACCATGGAGACGACGTGCGAGTCCCAGTTTGCGCGTTTTGCGTGGCTCAAGGGCTTGTAGAGGTGGGGGACAAAGTACTTGGAGATGAGCGGCGAGACGACAACCTGGACAAATGTATAGAAGAGGGCGGCGATGACAACCTCGTGGATGTGCCACGGCAGGGTTTGGAGGCCAAGGAAGTCGGCGACGGGTTGGATCGCGCGGCTGAGAGCCGGGATCGGCGGGATGGGGAAGACGTCCTTCATGGCTGAAGGCGTGAAGTGAGGTAGACGCTGAGAGGTGTTAGTGGTGGTTCTCGACGAAGACAGGTTGACGTTTGTGTGGGTAGAAAAAAACAGGACGAATGGGTAGCCTTCGTCTTATATTCGCCGTATATATGTGGAATATTTTGATTTGTCTGAAGGGTGCAGGCAGCCATGCGATCCCATGACAGGTTCTGACAGAGGGGAAGTAGGCAAAAAGGAACGAAAATGGGGTAGGGTGTGAATGAAGCGTGAACGCTGGAGCTGCAGGAGGCGAGGCTGGCCTGGTTGGATACGATGACACAGGCGTTTGCACGGACGGACAAACATAAAAGGCACAGACAAGGACGGAGTTGAGATGAGAGATGGGGACAGATTACTAACCTTGCAATGAGATGACAGAAGCAGGAAGCAGTGCTGTTCAGATATGGAGCATATACCAACGAAGTTCTCCAAGAAACTGCCGCCGAGGAGAATGACGTTGGGGGAGGAAGACAGTTTGGCACGTCAAACCAAAAGAACACGAGGAGACAGAAAGAACGAGACAAGAAGAATGGGAAAACCAGAAACTAAGTAAAGTCCGGAGAGAGGGGGAGGATGCCTTGGCACGTCCGGATGCAAAGTGAAGAAAAAGGGAGGCAGCAAGGCAGAGGTTGGAGGTTGGAGAGAAGAGCGCACAAGAAGGCAAGAGAGCACAAGAAAGCAAGATGGAGAGGGAAGGTCCAATAGGCGCAGGGTCTTGGTGGGGAAGCTACCCTCCTTTGTGGCAGTTTGTTGGGGATCGATTGGAAAGATACAAAAGGGCTAGAACGCTAATACGGTGCAGAAGGCCAGAAAGGTAGGCGGGATGGGCATTGTCACGGCCGCTCACAGGTATTAGTGGGCTGCTGCTATCTTATCGCAGAGTTGGCAATAGCTCAGGGGCGGGATGGAAAAAGTTGCTGAGTTTGGTTTAGAAGGCGGTTGTGTACAGCTGGGAGGAAGTATCTTTTGTATGGGCACACACCGCACTTGGTACAATGCCACTGTCATGCGGACTCTGGGGGCTGCCGAGGCACGGGATCCAGCCACGCGGGCCTACAGCGTGGGAGCTACAGGGGAGTTTAGGGTGGGCGGGAGCTGCACACCACTATTTTTTGAGGGGGGACGCCCATCCTCCCTGAAGACACTGTGGCTCAGGTGGGCTGTGGCGCCTGACTCGCACTAACTACTCACCACGAGCCAGCATGTCCTCCACCGCACCTGCATGACGACAGACACAGAGGCAAAAGGTGGGATTGAGAAAGAAGGCACTCACGATAACCCTCGAGGCCAGTCACAGCCACCAATTCCCGCCATGGCCGACCTCCTCTACGACATTCTGGCGACGGCGCCTCCATCAGACTCACCATCACAGTCACAATCGACACCGCCGCCGCCGGCATTCGGCCCGGCTGACCCCGATGCGCTCGCCTACCTCGCGACACTGGCTTCGCGTCCATTGTCGTCTCTACAGTCCGAAGAGCCCCTGAAGCTGGCACAATCATCACACTCGTTGCAACTAGCCCTCCAGGCGCTGGCCAAAAGGTCGTACCAGCCCGTGCTTGAGTCGGCCAAGCGGCATTCCGTTCTAAAGACGGCCGTGCCACAACTGGCCGCCAGCACGGCCGATTTAAAGAAAGCTATTCCGGCCCTCGATGATCAGGCCCTGCGGTTCTCGACAACATATCGTGCAGGGAAGACAACATCAATACACGACAGTACAACAAAAGGTACAAAGGCGGGCAAGGGGAAGGGCGATGCGCTGGCTCGGCGGAGGGAAGCCCTACTGCTGTCACGAAACGTGGAGCGGCTCGTCGACGTGCTAGAGCTACCGCCCCTGCTGGCCTCATCCGTCGCCGCACAGCCCGTCAACTACGCCTCGGCCCTCGACCTCAACGGTCACATCCGCCGCCTGCACGCCCTTTTTCCCGACTCACCGCTTGTCCGGTCCGTCGCCAACGAGGCCGACGACTCCATGCGCGCCACGGCCGCCAGTCTTGTGCTGTCTCTCAAGGCTCCCGGCCTTAAACTGGCAGCGTCACTGCGGACGATCGGCTGGCTGAGGCGAGTCTTGCCTGATCTGGAGGCGGCGGCGGCGGCGGCTGTGACGTCGGAGACGACCCAATCACGGCAGGCGTCCCGAGAAACACAATCAAGTACACCGAGTACGAATACAAGTGCGAACGCCGCCCAAGAACGTGCGTTGGGTGCCCTCTTTTTGGTCTGCCGGCTGGCCACGCTCACCGCCATGCTCGACGCTCTGGCGCCGCTGCGTGAGCTTGCCGACCAGGAGCGCGCACGCCAAAAGACCATGGGCGCGGCCAATGCGTTTGCGGGCGGCCAGCAGACCGAGCGGTACCTTAAGCGGTACATTGAGATATTCCGTGAACAGAGCTTTGCTATTGTGTCCATGTTCAAGAGTGTGTTTCCGGGAGAGGGAGAGGCCACAAAGGGCACAAAGGGCACTGCAGAAGAGGCCGACTCTAGCGGCGAAAGCGACCCCCTTGAAGGGCTCCCGCCCGCTCTGGCTACCTTCCCCCTCCACCTTGTCGACATGCTTCTCGACACTCTGCGGGAATACCTTCCCACAGTGCGCGAACAGACCGCCCGCGACAGCCTGCTGACTCAGGTCCTGTACTGTGCGGGCAGCTTGGGCAGACTGGGTGGTGACTTTGGTCTGTTTTTGGCGACGCTCGATGTGGGTGAAGACGCCGAGGGCGAGTGGGTGGAGGTTGTACGCAGACACAGGCAGCTGGCCGGGCGGCTGGAGTCCATTGTCGGCGACTCGCGAGACAAGAGGTAGCGTAATAATAATGATGGAGACAGCGCAGATAGAATATAGAAGACCTCGAGTCTTCAAAATCCAATGAGTTACGACATGGACTGAACGCTGTTGCAGAGTGCTTATGGCAGGCCTTGTTAGGCCGCCATACAGGGGTGTGAAATGAGGGGTCTCGAGTAATCATGGGAGAAAATTTTATCGAGAAGCTAATATGGTTCAAGATCCGAGAAATGCATCTTGCACTCTAATGTAGAAGTAGTTTGTAGATGGTGATGCAAGGCTGGCGCTGATGAGAATTGGATCTCCGCTCGAGAGCGCTGGAAAATAGCGGGGCCGTCCTCCTCATTTTCGTGAACAGAAGGCGCTAAGGCGTTGGTGGTCTTTGGCCCTGTTTGGAGGTGGCCAGCAACGACCACCCAAAAAGTCACCTCACCGCCTTTATTTTACGGCAGAAAAAGTTTGGGAAGCCAGTAGCGGCAGAAACTTTTTTTGCTGTACCAGCGACAGCCTCCTCTATTATCGCGAGAAAAAGGGACCCCGATCTGCTTGATTTTACGTCCACAGACTCGACACACAATTCTACAAAAAATAACACAAATTACCCAATTCACAATGGTTAAGGACAAGAAGGCTGCGGCACCAGCCGTTGCCCCGAGAAAATCCAGCAGAATTTCTGAGCAGGTCGTCAAGCGCAAAGGTAGGACAGTACCATGCGATTCTGGATCATTGACGAACAATTGCTAATTGAGTTGTGTACAGCCGACGAGGAGGCCTCTCCCGCATCCACAAAGAAGCTCAAGGCTGTCCAGGAGCCTGTGAAGAAGGCAAAGACGACTACACCTACCAAGACGACCAAGAAGAAGGCTGCCGCCGCCTCCGCTGAGGAGGACGAAGACAAGGAGAACGACGAGAGTGTGGCCGTGGAGGACGATGCTACGACAAAAGCCCTTGTCAAGGAGATTGATAACGACGAGGACGACGACACAGACGCCAAGGGCGGCGCCAGCCTGTTCCAGCCGGGCCAGGATGTCGGCAAAGCGCCCGCAGCGGCCGTGAAGAAGGCGGCGCAGGTCAAGAAGGAGAAGACGAACGGCACAAAGGAGGTGGCCAAGACACAGGACAAGGCCGATGCCCCCGTCTCAACAGATGCCAACGGCAACGAGTTTGGCGGCGTTGTCTACGTCGGCCGCATTCCCCACGGCTTTTTCGAGCACGAAATGCGCTCCTACTTCTCCCAGTTTGGCGACATCCGCCGCCTCCGCCTCTCGCGCAACCGCAAGACCGGCGCCAGCAAGCACTATGCGTTTATCGAGTTTGAGGAGCGCGAGGTCGCGGACATTGTCGCCAAGACCATGGACAACTACCTGCTGTTTGGCCACTTGCTGCGCTGCAGCGTCGTCCCCGCCGAACGCATCCCCGAAAACCTCTTCAAGGGCGCCAACCGCCGCTTCAAGGCCGTGCCCTGGAACCGCATGGCCGGCCGCAAGCTCGCCCAGCCCAAGCCCGAGGGCGAGTGGACCGACAAGATCAGCCGCGAGGCCAAGCGCCGTGCCGAGCGCGCCGCGCTGCTCGAGAGCAAGCTGGGCTACTCGTACACGGGGCCGACGCTGAAGACGACGGACTCGGTGGAGGCACCGGCTGTTGTGGCCGCCGACGAGGAGAAGGCCGAGAAGGAGGAGCCCAAGGCAATTGAGGCGCCGACCGAGGCCGAGGACCCTGTGGCTGCCATTTCCAAGACACCAGCAAAGGGCAAGAAGGGCAAGGCGAAGAAGGTTGCCGCATGAAGGGATTGGAGATGAACAGTTGAAAAGGGGTGTTGCGATACAAAAACGGCATGCTTTTTGGGTTATTGGGAGTTTAGATTTGCTCTTAATTTTTGATGTTTTCATAGTTCATTTTGCACATGTTCTTTCTCATACTGGCATACACTTATTGGGCATACACTATTCAAAGATTCTTGCGCGATGTTGGCAATTACTTGCATATAAATTAGAGTAATGTACGCCCAAAGCGAACCTCACACGTCCACGAAAAGAGACTTGGTGTAAGGATTATAACGGGAGCTGGAGTCTCTTCTCCTTTGTCGTCACTGAAAACTCGTTTCCAGCAATCTACCTCCCTCAAGTGAGCCATTGGCCAGAAATTGGCTTTTGGCCGTCGCCCGAGTGTGAAAACACGCATGTCCCAAAGGGTCGTGCATGCCTTGGGGTTGACAAAGTGATATATGTATGAAGAGAGAAAGGAGCGAAAAAGGTCCACAGAAAGAAAAAAAATCGTGAGGTTTCCCTAAAATAGGCCACTGTGCAAGAAAGTGGAGCCACTACCCAGCCGCCTCAAGACTGGTGCACTGCTTAAGTACATACTCCAGATACAAACTTCATGACGACATGAAGAGACCCGATTACAGCCCAGCTTTACGAGACCCAAGGCAGCAGTTTTGAGAAGTTGGAGATATTATCTTCTGATTTTGTCTGTTGTTTTGTTTTTGACAGATCAAAATAAGAGACAAAGTGTCGAATTGTCGAATACATGTAGAGACATTTCGTCTCATCTCAGATATCGCTATAGACGACTGAGGCTCGACCCGCTCGAGTTAAAAGTCACTAGGGTCAGGTTCAGCAGGCCAGCCGTCGTTATGGCTTACGTGTTGTAGTGGAGGATGTCCCCCGGAAAAGCCTTAGCTAACAGGCCATTCTAGACGAGAAAACAGGAAAGGACGAAACAGGCCGCGCCTGCTCGGCGCCTTCCCAGCAGAGCCAGCGCATCTGAACGACTGAGCAACAGCGCTTTTTACTCACACTTGAACCTTCCGTCTGGTCTCTCGTTTCTCGGTTTCGTTCTTTCTCATTCCTCATGACCTCGCTTCTCTCCTTATCCCTTTATCCTTCCCACTTCGTTTCGACCTGCATCCTGTATCTCCTCTTTTCTTTCTCCTTCATCCCTCTCTCAACATCACAAAAAGAGCGTCGTCAAACGGCAGACTTGTCAACGTCGCCCTTGCGCACTATCCATCCACCATCCACCCCCACCGCAGCGGATTAAAATACAACGCGACAAGCAACTCCAAACGAGCCAATCGACGCTAGACGCAAAAAGACTGCGAGGACTGCGAAAGGCCAGCAAAAGCCAATTCGGCTGCGAACAACCAGCGAACACGCAAAGCTCCCTTTGACATTGTTGTAATACGACGCACAAGCAGATGATTACGACCGCCGATACAACTGGCCTTTATATCCTCACGGACGCTCGATTCGTCATCTCACAACCACCCTCGATTCCCTGCGCTCTCACTAGTCCTTTCGATTTGAGTTGAGTTCCCCATCCGGAGGAGCTCTCTCTCCCCTCTTCCAGCGTCATGCCGTTCGCTGCAAGGTCACTGCCCCTGCTGGCACCACAGAACGACGCCGCGCCGTCAGGAGGTTTGTCCCCCCCGCCATCCCTGGTGATTGTTACAATGTCGTGACATTTCGATAAACGTTGTACTTCTCGAACATCTGGAATTTGGATCGATCCTTACTCTCTCTCTCCCCTGCAGGTGCCAAGAAAAAGAACAAGAAGAAGAAGTCGGCCGCCGCAAAGGCCAATGCTGCACAGGCCGCTGCCACGTCCACAACAGATGCCACGGCCCCTGCAACATCCACCGACGACCCCGAGACTCTGGAGAAAGAGACAAACGAGACAAACGAGACACACAAGACACAGAACGGCGCCGACGACGAGCCATCAAAAGCATCAAAAGATGCGTCAGTGGTAGGTCTTTCATTGCTCTCTGCGATGCTCCTCCATCCTTGTCCAGCCTGCCAGGTTGCAGATTGCAGATTGCAGATTGCAGCTACCGCTTGCCTCCTGCCACTGCTACTGGCTCCTGCAATAGCTCCACCCCTAAAGGCAACGCTCCGCCATTTTGCTTTACATTGCTCCGTAATACGTCGTCCATTAGATTCATTTGATTTGCTAACCGTTACTGAAATGTACCTGAACTGAAGCCCGACACTGGCGCAGCATCAACTCCCGAAAACATAGAGACGCCTTCGAGCCCGACAAAACCGTCGACCTACGGCAACGGCCACGCCCGGAACGGCTCCACAACAAACGGCCACGCCGCCATACCACTCCACCTCAAGACCGACGCCGACAAAGACAGCGATAAGGACGCTGCCTCTGCCGCCGACCGCAATGGTGACGGTTCTGTCACATCAACAGCGCCATCCTCACCAACCTCCACTACCACCGATTCCAAGACAGACTCCAAGACCACAAACCAGCGCGCCATGACGATACCACAAGAGCAGGATGACGCCGCAGAAGGCGGCAACGAGGCATCCCGCGCCGAGCTAGAGCGGTTACGGAAGCAGGTCGAGGAGCTGCAAAAGGCTCAGGAGTCGCACGACGAGGAAATCGAAAAGCTCAAGGGCGAGCTCGAGGAGAGCGAGGCTGGCCGTGAGCAGGCCGAGACCCAGTACCAGACGATCGTCGTCAGGGTTGAGAAGATCAAGGAGACACTGGGCTCCCGGTTTCAGCGTGACAAGGAAGAGCTGGCTGAGGCCCGCGACCGCATCGAAGAGCTCGAGGCACAAAACGAGGAGCTGCTCCAGAGCAAGGCCGACGCCGAAGCCTCCACGGCTGCCGCCGCCAACGAGGTTGCACGGCTACAGCGCGAACTCGAAAATATCGAGCACGAGCATGACCGCGAACAGTCGGTGATCCGCAACCACAACCAACTATCCCAACAAAACTGGCAGCGCGAGAAGGAGGACATGCTGCGCCAGCTCGAGAGCCTGACAAAAGAGCTTGCGTCCACTAAGGCGGCTATGAACGACTGGGAAGTGGTCGCGCTCGAAGAGCGCAGCAAGTACACGGCCACGGAGAACCGAGTGGCCGACTATGAGGAGCAGATCCAGATGCTGCGTGAGCAGTACGAGCAGGCCGCCAACGACCGCGATGCGCAGGCCCAGGCCGTCGACAGCCTGCAGCGGTCCTTGAATGATATCCAGGACGCGCGGAGGCACGAGCTGCGCGAGATCGTCCAGGACTCTGAAGCCAAGCTGGAGGCTGCCGAGAACCGCGCGCAGGCGGCCGAGAAGGCGGCCGAAACGGCCAAGGCCGAGGCCGAGGAGCTTCAAAAGGTGGCTGATCGCGCAGCTACTTTGGAGGAGGAGATCAAGGAAAAGGGTGCCATAATTTCCAAAATACGGCACGACCAGATCAGCATTAACGAACATCTGTCCAAGGCGCTGCGCTTCATCAGACGCGTAAAGCCAGATCAGGCCATCGACAGGTATGCCCTTTCTTTGATTATATCTGGGGGGGGGGGGGGGGGGGGGGGGGGGGGGGGGGGGGGGGGGGGGGGGGGGCCGGGGGGGGGGGGGGGGGGGGGGGGGG